>QTSX02000807.1:0-302096 GCA_014839935.2 Entomophthora muscae | reverse complement strand
ATAAAGATCCACCTGGGAAAAACCCCCACAGTAGAACAAGTACCAAATCTACAACACATCCACCTCAAAGCTAAAATAGCAGAAATAAAGAGGCTCAAAACACAAAAGGTAACCTCTACAGAGGAACCACTTAAAATTGACTCCCCTGTCTGGGTTCTAGCTGGCAACAGAAAGAAACTAGACTCAGTACACAGGGGACCAGGAAGAATCATCAAGTACAGACCAGATCACAACACTTATCTAGTAAAATTCCAAGGTGCCAAAACCCCAATTGTCAAGAAATACCACATAACTTGTCTCCGCCTTAGTAAAGGAGAACACTTGACCAGACTGGTTCCAACTAGTAAACAGCTCCAGGAGCATCAGGCAGCAGCCATGAAAACAAAGCCCCCTCCCAATGCATCAGAGTAACCCCTTAAGGGGGGTGTCAAGGGTCTGGATGTACAGGCATTCTGGCTACTGCCAACCTGCTTAACATCCAGCCATTGCTTGATTTGGTGCCCTTCAAATATACAGTTTGACTATCAAGAATGGTAACCAAGTAATATCACATGACAATACAAGTATCCAGTGGCTTGAACCCATCCTGCACATGACCAACCCCTATGTTTGATCCAACTAAATCTCTGCCACAGCCCAATCTATATAAGTCTAAAATATTATCCAATAAAAGATACTTTTCTTCTCTCCTAATTCTATATTTGAAGCTTCTTCAAAAGGCTCTTTATCAATATTACACCAGGGTCAACCCCTTAAGTTCTAAAGGAATCCAGGTCTTTCAAAACCACATAGCACCCATGACCTATATAGACACTATATGGCTTATTAATTAGCTATATAGAGCTATTATTCTATTTTCAATAAAGATATCAATCTTTTCTGAATTTTCCACAGTATTATATGATATGTGGTTCTAAGAAGTATATACTTGACAGTGATAGCAAAGGTAATTTATCCATACCTAACCAGCTTGCAAAACAATACCTACAAAGAGAAAAACACAAGAAATGATCATTTCAATTGACTGGAGAACCTACAAGAAGTGACAAGACATCCTCACAGAATACACTATCTGTGAAGCATGAACTGGCCTAGGTATGACAGTCATGTGACATTTGGTGGTGTCATTATTTTAATTTCTTTTAGGTAGATTGTAGTAAGGACACCTATGAGTATCATGCAATATTTATAATGCTTAAGACCACTATTGTGATGAATATTTGGAGAACAGCTGCAAAAACAAGTAAAAATATTTAGGGGAAAACCAATTATAGGTTTGATAATAGATTTTAAGCCTCAGTGCTTTGGTGAAACTATTGAAAAGGCTTTACATATTGGTGCCACGATGGATGAAGGATTGAGATAGAAAAAATCCTTGTAAAAAGAGGCAGAAGTTGCAAAGTTACCCTCTTCTTTGGCCCTGAATAGATCCCTCTTCCCCCAAAAAACCAAAAAATTCCCTTGAAACCATACCATACTTTTGAATTTATTTGATTATTTAGCCTATAATTGATGAGAGATTTTTGTTGGCCTACCCCTCCAAGGTTCTCAAATTGTCTCTCCTGCCTGCCATTTCAATATTAGAAGAAAAACTGATCAAATAATATTGTTTACTGGCTTGGTGTTCCCCAAATTTGAAGCTGACTTGCTACAGCCAATCAATTTGCACCACATCTTTCACAAATGACATTTTGCTTCTTTAAATAAAGCAAAAAAATGATTGCAGGTTGAACACTGGGCCACCTGCCTTGAGGGCTATTTGCCCAAAGGACCAGACACCCACCTGCGTTTTTTGGGGTATAAATATGAATGCTATCAGAATAAGAGCCCTGTGATGGTCCACATGTAAACAGGTTTGCAGGCAAGGGTTGATTTGGCTTGAAATAAAGACGCTATGCTGAAGATTGACAATGTGTTGTTAGTTTTTTGCAGGTAGAGGCCTGGTAGGGAATGATGGCTACTAGGGAAGGTAAACCCTAGCTAGTAGGTGTAAAGACTACTAGTGGCAGATGTTGTCCCCACCCAGCAGAAGATATTGGCTGCTGTGGGCTAGAGGTCTTCACCCAGAAGGGAACTGTGGCTGCTTGGGGTGAAGAATGAGATAGCTCAGCAGAGAAATTTAGCTGCTTGAGGTGGGGAGTGGTCCAGCCTGATGGGTAGTGTGTGCTGCTCAGCTGGAAGATGTTTAGACCCTGGAGGGTAACACATGCTGCCAGGGAGGGGAGGAGCTCTGAGGGCTCTATGTACCCTGATACGCTTACAGGAGGTCTGTGAGCAAGCATCCTACCTAACAGACTGGTAGGGTGTCCTTGTTTATGTCCCTATGGGAGCTTTGGGGAGATCCCAAAGTGAGCATTGGAGGGCATAGATTTGCTCAGAGGTGTCACCAAGGTGGTTGCTTGAGGAAGCAGCTGCAGAACTTGATGTGGTCAGGCCTCTGGGAAGTAAAGCTGAGTACTTTGCAACTGAAAGCCCAGACTTAATCACCTGGGTGAGTAAAGACAATGTCATAGACTTTGATGATCTATGATTGGATGGCCCAAGTTAATTGCCACTTGCAAGGGCCCAGTCAAATATCAGTTCAATGTAGACTTATGCCTGGGTCTACAGGTTCTGGTAACAGGGACTGTGTCAGGAATGACAATTTGGATGCTCCTAAATATCAAAATACAGAATCACAGTCAGACCCTGGACAAAACCCTTCACAGACCGCCAGACTCATAGGCTGGGAACACAATAAACCACTACTAATTGATGAAGTTGCTACCAGCCAGCCTGCCAGGACCCAAACCCTTAGCTGCCCCGCAGGATTCTGCAAGCAAACCACTAGTGCAAGATGCCGGGAATCTCCGCGGGGTGCCAACGCCTGATACTGGCAGTTTGCCAGGTGAAATAGACAAATTTCTCCCTGAAAGTTATTCCAAACTCCCCCAAAGTCCTGGGGAAGGCACTGAACCCAAAGAGGCACCCAATACCCAAATTGATAAACAGAAGGATTTGAAGTCTTCTCATCTCAAAGCGGCCAGTGGCAAACCGCCAGTGCTGAGCGCCACACTGCCATCTGAGACACCTGATGCCAACCCGCCCAAGCCCAGAAAACCCAACCAGGTAGTGAAGCCTGGCAGCGTGGTATGAATACCTGCCAGGCCAAGATCAACCCCCATTGTCATTTTTAAATAAAGGTTATGAGATATTGGTTTCCCCAACTATTGCTGTATTTTATTCTTGCCATCTTCCAGTTAACCCCAAGATTGTCTGCCCCCTGCCAGCCTGCCAGCTACGTACCGCCTGCCAGGTGCCCCCTTTGGTCCTGTCCATTTCACATAGTACCCCTTAAAGCCTGAGAACAAGGACTATACCGCCAACAACATACTAGCCTGGGATCCCTTGGCCAGAACTACCAAGTTAACCAGATACAACTGAGAAGGCCCTTGGTACGTTACCAAACCCTGTCTGTTCAGAGATAAATACAACTTCCTTCCTGCCTACCAAATGGAGATGGAACCACCTGTCACCCCAAACCAATGCCTGCCTCCGCTGCCAAGCTTCCACTGGACCATACCAACAAGCTTTTTGGAATTGTATATATTACTCTCATGGGAGTAATAGATACTATTGTCCCAGCCGCCAGCCTGTGGTTGTGGGTGGGCAAGTCAATGTCCTACCTCATTAAGTTATCACCAAAACTTTGGTGGGCTCTGCTCACCCAGTCTGCAACCCGCCAGTTCCCAAACACTAGCAAGCTGGCCAATCAGGGTTGGTTCCCTGACAGACTGGGATAAAGAACCAAGGTGGTTCATAGTATGAGATCAGCAGAGAAGACTAGTAAGAAGGACTGTATGATCACAGTGAAGACTAGTTGAGGTACTGTTGGTTCATGTTGAAGTTTGGAATCAAAATGGTTCATTGTACAGGTGAAACCAAGGTGATTCCTAGTGAGGATGAGCTGAAGGACTGAAAGATCATGATGTAGGAGTAGCCAGAGGACTGATGATGGAAATTAGCTGTTTGGAGACTGAAATGAGCGGTTTGTGGACTAAGATAGACTGATTGCTGGTTAAGCTGACAAGCTGGAAGATATGGTTGAGGAACTGGCTGAAGGACCAAAAGATGTTAGTGCAGGACTAGCTATAGAGATAGAAGATGACTTAGAAGGACTATCCAGACTGGATATAGAAGCTGGAATGCTGATTTTGGTGTCTTAGGAGAGGAAATATTGAGGAAAAGAAGCAGTTAAATAATGATCTAATACCTTCTGGATATGATAGAAGAGAATTAAATACCATATGAATAAAAAGAAAGAAATAAATTATTTACATTGTTTAAACTGTAAATTTATTGGGTTTTAATTAAGTAAAAAGGAGCCAGAAAGAGGCCAGAAACAGGACAGAGAAACTGTGAAGGCAAATAGCAAATTTTGCCAAGAACAATTAGGAAAGGCAAAAAGGCAAGCAAAAGGCAAGTTCAAAGGTGCAAAAAATTGAAGAAAATGCGGAGAAATTTTGAGAAATGTTGAAGAATCAATGGTTCAAATTTCCCCTAAGTAAAACATAGGCGGAAGCACTTGATATTTGTTGGAGAAACATGACAGGAATCACAGCAAAACTGTTTGAAACATGGAGAAGTTGTTTAACCAGAGCAAGACAGCTTCAGGTTAAAACCATAGTCAAGAGCAAGTCATTTGGGTAAACTTTTTGGTAAAACAGTTGAATTGATGTGTATGATTGGCTGCAAGCCAAAGTTTATTTAACTAGTGTTTTGAGGGCTTTAACTTGAGAGTTAAAGCCCAAAAAATGAGGAGCAGAAGCATAAAATTCATGACTTTCATTGGCTGAAGTAAGTTTTAAAGTTTAATATATTGTAGAGGAAAAAAACTGGATAGTTTAAGCTTTAGAAAACAGGAGTTCTGAGAGAGATTTTGGTCTGAAACAAAGAGCTATAAAAGGGGAGGCTATCTGAGGCTTTTCAGGGACTGGATCAAGTGGATTAAAAAGGCCACAAGGACTACAGAAAGAGCTGAAGACCAAGATAAAGGTTCAGGAGCCCAAGACCAAAGCGCAGAAGCCCAAGACAAAGGTGCAGGTGCCCAAGACCAAGTACAAGTACAAGGAGTCCAATAGATTGTTAGAGGACTCCAAGTATTGGCAAACCCATATTGTTTCCCTTACCCAGACATTATACAGAAGGTTTCTAAGGGGATCTTCATTCTGACTGTAAATAAAAGCCTATTACAACCCCGGCCCAAATTTTCAGTGATCAAAGTACAAGCTGTATGAGTGAGATACCCCATATCTTTCACCCTAGCCAAGGGGAGGAAGATATCTATTGTCAAAATTTAGGAGATTTGCCACCAGTAAGTCTTAACAGGAGGAGTGGAAGAGATCAACTAGGCATCTTGAGATGACAGATAGAGGAAGGGGGTTTATAGGAAATGAGTTACTAGGTTGTTACAGGATTGGTACAGGCCCACAGAGGGGTTAGTGCCCGCTGAAGTACAGGTGCATGGTGGGGATACCTGCCTAGTAATTAGAAAGGTGCTGGAAGAGTTTGTAGTTATGCAGGCTAAGTACAAGCTTCTAACCAATCACTCACCACTGCTAGGAATAACAACTCCTCCAAGCTGGTCCCTGGCTATGATACAGGACACACTTTGGGGACTGGCAACCAGGAATCCCACAAGCCCTTAAACTGAAAGAGTTTTTCCAAGTACATTCAAAATAAATGCCAACAATGTGTCACAAATCTTTTAAATTTACAATGAAGTGGTGTGCGCCCCATTGGGTCTTTGTTCAAACTCTTTTAAGATTTTGCCACCAATAAGTATCAAAAGTTGAAAAAAATGCCAAGTGATAACACACATTCCACTAACCAGCCTGGCTGTGGTGCTCCTACTCCTGGGAGAATATCAAGGCGTGTATTTAGTCAGAGCCATGGACCAACTGGGTTGGGGTGACATCTTGCAGGAAGGCAACTGCCAGAATTAACTCATTCTTCAAGTTGACTTACTATATGTTAATAATCAGAATTAAAAATACTTTAATGTTAACAGCATTGAAAAGTCAGAATTTAGCTTTAACTCATGCAGACTACTGAATGTCGACACTTTTTTAATAAGCAGAAACCTGTTTCCTGAACATTTTACTTAATAAAAATTAAGCTTCAAGATATTTTTTAGGGTAATGTGACAACATAGATTTTAAAAAGTCCATAAAAAGTTATAAATGACAATTAAAAAATTCATAAAAATACACTTTTATTTTATTTTAATATGAATTTAGCTATCTTTACTATAATAAATTTTTCCCACTTATAAAAACAAAAAATCCAATACACAAAAAAATACTACATAAATAGTTACATATTATAGAAAAATATAACAATCAGAAACAGTAATATAAAGTTTTTTCTATATTGAAAACTACAAAAAACATACAATTTACTAGTAAAATACCAATATAGGTCATGTAATACAGTCTAAAGCATCAAACTATCAATAGAAAATCAATGATTTTATAAAAAAAAGTACCATAAATTATTAATGAGTTATTTGGAATAACTATTTATTTAAAAATGTTATACTTGAATATAAGAACTATATAAAAAATTAGACAATACTCAATAAATTTAATTGAAAGCTAGACTGTGATCACCTGGTTGCCATTAAGAACTGTGGCAATCTTCTTGATGTATTCCCCAATCTCTGAAAGATTATATTTGGCCTTGACAACTAATTTGATCTCTTCTTGATATTGTTTCTCTTTGGTGGTTCTCTTCTTCTTGGATGGGCGGTTCTAAATATCTCTGATGTATGCAACAGTCTTCCCCTGTTGGACTTTGAGGTGCTCATAGAATGTGTTGTATCTGGGCTTAATTCCAAAGGAGGACTTGATATGCTTATGCCAGCCCTCCAAAGATGAAGTAGTTTTCATCTCATCCTTAAGAACTGCCTGGTAGCAGTTCCAGTTGGCTTTGTCTCTGGGCTTAGTGACCTAACGTCCAATCCACTGTGGTTCATGATATTCAATGAAAGGGTAGAAGGTACCATCATGTTTATTGGCATATGGATCCTGGCATAGGAGGTCAAAGGCTTGTCCAGTATGCTCTGGCTTTACAAAGGCTAGTGCTACAAACTTCTGAATTAAGAACTTGCACTTTCCTGATGTATCTAGACAGTGGAGCTTGCTGAGCTCAGGTAGATCCTTTAGTTGCCTGTTGACAGCCTGTTGATAATGGAAAAAACACCCCTGGACCTCTCCATCAAAGGTGCTTACAAAAG
Source organism: Entomophthora muscae (assembly GCA_014839935.2). NCBI lineage: Eukaryota > Fungi > Entomophthoromycota > Entomophthoromycetes > Entomophthorales > Entomophthoraceae > Entomophthora > Entomophthora muscae. The sequence continues at coordinate 294,820 of QTSX02000807.1, read as the reverse complement.
CGTTATACTGGGCAGTTTCATAGTTCATGATTATAGTTGAGGGTCCAAGTGCTTTATCTTGAGCTTCTTTTTCTGCAGCAAGAGTGGCTTCATTCTTTTTATCATCATCTGGATTGGCTCTAGTGTTATGGCCAGGGGGACTCTTTCTATTACTGGGTAGGGCTTTGATGCCCTCCTGAAGGATTTTAAAGGCCTTTGTGTAGATATCTTCTGGTGCCCCAGAAAGCAGAAAGTAGGCAAATGGGAGCAACTTGCCTTCAATAAGGGAATGTACAACCCATAGTTGGTAAAAAAAGGCGGGGGCATACTGCAAAGGTACCATCATATAACCAGGTCTCTGAATCCCTCAACTGCTCCAGGTTCTGTTGTGTAGCATAGCATATAATTCTTGCCTCTTCTCTAGGCCCATCATCATGCAAAAGGAATACCTCATCACCATTGAACATCTTTAACTCCTCTGTCAAGACTAACTCTCCTTGGACCATGGCAGATTTCTTATGGGGGAATAGATCACGGTGTTTGTCACATATGTACTTTACTAACTGGTTGCAGTCATGGATGAGCTTCAGGTTCTCATTACTTAGGTGTGTGGTGGCCTTAACTGCCAGATCATAAGCCTTGACATCTTTGGAGACTGGGACCATTTGGTAGAGGTACCACTTTAGAAGCTTTTTGATAAGATTGATTGGAGCATTGCATGTGTGCTCTCCTTTTTCACTAGTGACTTTATCCCATCCTTCTGTATTGACCCTGGCAGTGTAGCTTCTATCTTCACATACATGATGCTTGCTTCTTCCTGCTCTCTTTTGATTGTTGCAATTGAAAACATAGCCATCAAAGACTAAACTTGCACCTCCTTTGACAGACATTAGAGGGGAAAACCAAGGAAACTTCTTTGGGAGCTTAAACTCTCCTTTGATGTTACATATATTGTGAACCTTTACGGGATCCCATGGGCCAATTGGTGCTTGATGATAGTCAGACAGATAATCATCAGGATTTTCTTTATTGATACTTGATGAGGAGGATGGAGGTGCAGATTTGTTGGGCAGTGAAGGGGAATTATCTGGAGTTGGGTTCTTGCGCTTTCTGGACTGGGATGAGCTTGATTCCTTAGGGCTTGATTCCTTTGAGCTTGATTCATCTGGGCTTGACTGGGGTTCTGGACTCTTGGGTATCTTTGTTCTTCCTTGCTTATTTAGTGGAACCTCATCTCCTTCTGATTGGTACCAGCTTGGAGAAGAGGAGGGGGCAGGGGAGGGCTCTTTGCTTTCAGGGTATGTGGTCTTCTCCTTTGTCTTCTGTTTTGTTGAGGGCTCTTTGGCTGGTTTTTTGTTGGGGTAGGGACTTTGGGCCTTTTCAGAGGCTTTGGGTACTTTCTTGGTTGACTTAGGGTTCTTTTGTGGCTTCTTGGAAGATTTGTCCTACAATAATTAGAGTAGAGTTCATAAAGTAAGAATAATCATGTGAGACATGAATAAAATTAAATAATAATCACTTGTTTTAAATTTTATTATTAAGTAAATAGTTTATAGAAGTATAGAAAGTAATTTTAAAGCTAGATTATTATTAAAGAATAGAAAAAACCCATGTTTAAATAAAAAGTTGACATTCTGGTAGTCACAATACTCAAAAATATTTAATTTAGTTTGTCAGCATAAAAAACACTTTAATTTTGATGTCAACATGCTGACAGTCAGCATTAAAGTGGAAAAACACTATATAAATCACTTATAAAGCTTGGTGAATATTTTTTGGAGTTGGTTTTTTAAGTCCAAAATTGATTATTTTTAAATTTAAATTTTTTAAAGATTTACATATGTAACTTATGAAAACTAAATAATAGCGATTGTAGAGGGAAGTCTAAAGTACATCCCTGGGTACTTTGGCCTGAATTACCATACCATTGTATGTGTGCTTTTTGTTAAGCGGCAGTGTTTTACTAATAAACAAGTGAAGGTGTTGACATTCAGGCAGTCAGCGTTCTTTTATAGCAACTCTCCTATTAAATCTTGCTTAAATTATGTCACTTTGTTTTATTAGCCAAACCCCTTTGTTGCAATTTAGGCAACACATCAATTTGACACAAAGTTGATATTATAATTACATATCTAATTTCTAGTTTTAACATATGCATTTTGGTTTAAGTGGACTTCTGGAAATAAGCTATGGTTTATCTAGTGAGTTTAAAATAACAGTAAATATCTAAATAATACAAAGAATGCTCTGAAAGTTGACATATGTCTTTGTTCAATGCTTATCTTATTATTTATTTAATAAAAACAGTAGTATAAAATATAAAAATAGTTATTTTTAGAATATTGTGTATTTTATTAAGAAATTTATGGATTCTTATTTGGGGTTGACATCCAGATATTACTTACTGTAGTTGACTTTAATGTAAAAATACAAAGAAACTTACATTTTCATAGTAAATTATATTAGTTTTTTTTTGGCTTAAAATTAAGCCTTTGTTTAAATAGTGTCAACATTATGTCTGTTCCTTTTTAATTTTGCAATTCTGACTTAATAATTCACTATGAAAAATTAGCTTAGTTTTGGAAGTGCCCAATTCTGGCAGATAAATACTAAAATATTGTTGACTTACTGAATGTCAACAATTTGTCAACATTCATTAAGTCAACTTGCAAAATGAGTTAATTCTGGAGGTTGCCTTGCAGGAATACTAGTTCTATGAAAAAGAAAAGAGTGAATAATCTGATAACTTCAAAAGGGACTCATCATGTCCCCCAATCATCATTGATAATTAGTAATCAAAGAAAAACATATTTCCTTACAATGTATGGTCTACTAAAGCAGTTTCATCACCTAGGGGGATGTTTTCATGATAAAATTAAGTACAATAGTTTCCTAATCTCAAGGCTTTTTGCACCTATTTACTCATCCTTTAATCAGGGGTTTTCTATAAGTGAACAAAAAAAATTTGTATCTCTTATGATTATCTTGGCCAGCTTCAAAGTTACTATCCATAGAGAAGTTCTCTTTCACAAAAATGAAAAATAGGTATTGAGATAGTCTTTATTAGCAGAAGAAAGACCCCTTTAAAAACGTTCTGATTTTCATCATTCCAAATTCTTTTTACCAGCTACTCCTTCAGAAAAGACTTCTGAATGCCTCATAAGACATCTGGTTATTAAAAACCAACCAGACATGTAACCATCAAGTTACATCACCCAGAAAAGATCTTGCTTACAATTAAAACATTTCACAACTTCCCAGTCAACCCCATATTTATAGCACCTTATTCCCAAGTTTTTCTTTTTGGAATGCTTTCTTCAAAAGCTTAAACTATTCTGGGACCACTTCTTCTATAATAAAATAATCTTCAAACTCACTTTTTTAAAAACCCTATAACATTGCCTCAATGTTTTCTCAGCCATTATTTAAGCTTTGAGCTTTTGATCAAATATATTCATAATTAAACAGGCCTCAAACTTATTCAATGGTTGCAAGATTCAAAAATTCAATATTTTCACAGTTTCAATGCAATCTAAATAGGAGATTAATTTTCTACTGCTCAAACTTCTTGAAGTGTTAACACTTTGTGCGTCCAAAGCGCTAATTGCTTCCCTGTTTTAGCACAAAACTCACATTCATTCAAACCCAACTAGTTCACATAATAAACTACTATGCATTTTTTGTTCCTGGATTCCATTCAGCATTTTATCCATATATTTACTCTAATAGTAAAATCAAGACAAAAAGCCTCACCACAACTATTGTATCCTGCTCTCATGGAAAAATAACTTTCAAACATATACTAATAGCCTAGCACTTATCATATATATTTAGCATATGTTTTTATGCAATAATAGCCTAGCACATCTGATTATCTATTAAGAGCATCTAGGCTATACTAGACCTCCCAGCTATGCCTTCTATTAATTATGTACTAAGAACCTATCATTCCAATTTCTATTGAGAACATACCCTGGCCAAAATCAGTGTCCTACACCTAGGCTGAGAGGCAAGTACCCTTTTATGTCAGGGATCCAACCCGTGGGGGGTTCTTGGGAACTTGCAGGCAGACAGCCCGCGGGCCCAGCAGGAAGGGCCCACCACAAGATTGGTGCTAACTTTACAATATAAGATAAAAATTTGCCCAGGAGGTCCCAAGGTCTGCTTGCAGGCACCATTGAATCAATCAAGCCAGTAAGAATGATATACATTACTCCAAATATCTGAGTGGAAGTGGATTCATTGACTGCAACAGATTCTTGCAGGCGGTTGACCGCAGGGTGAGAGGTGGTGTCATTGGAACCAAATACACAGGAAGGTAGTTGTACTTGTTGCAGAATAACAGAGGAGGTATGGTAACTTTGGTGCCCTCTCTGTAAACAGTTTCTGTCTCTCTAGTTCTAGCCTCTGGGTTGTAGATTAGGATTTCCTCTGAGGTGAACTCCAAATACACTGGGTTGGGTGGGTATTCAGTGAAATGTACCAGGCCAAAGGGAGCTCCTGGTAAACAATAGAACTTGGGCAGCTGGTCTGCAGTTTCTTGGTGGGTGTGAGGAGCAGAACTTTGTGAGGTGGACCGCAAATGAAATAGAAATAAAATCAAATAAGGAATAACCTGGTTGAACCAAAGTTTCATGTCACTTTATTGCAAGAATGACAATGGGCAACTTCCTGGCAGCCCAGGATATAAGTATGCCCATCTTCCATGAGTAAACTTTTACAAATTTCTTTGGCCCAGGTGCTGCTGTCTACCAGGGTTTTCTAGCCCTTGGTGGCATCCTTTGCGGGAGTTAATTCATTGGCTGATTTGAACTGAGAATATGCAAAAAAAATTTTCAGGTTGTGAGGTTGGTCATCTCTGGGCGGCCCATGTTCTATAGGAAGTTTCTTTGTTTCCCCTTCCATAGTGACCCGAGTTATTTTGGGCTCTATGGCTTGGCCTTCCCACTGATTGGTTGGTTTAACAAGAACCTTTAGCATGGGGAGTGTCAATGTAGGTGGTTTTTGTTCATCAAGCTCTAGGGGATTTCCCAAAGTCAAATCCTGCTCTGGTTTGAGCCCAAAAATCTGCAGGTGGCTGGTCCTGCAGGCTGGCGGCCTGCAGGGTATCAGAGTTTGAATCCCATAGTTGAGGTTTTCCTATGAGCATAGTCAACATAAGTTTGTCACTTGTGGCATTTTATGCTACATTACTCTTTGTTCTCCCAAGTGGTTAGCTTGGGAATTTTCTAAAGTAACTGATTTTATATCCTAGAAGCCTTCCCAAACCATTAAGTTTGGCAGCTGCTTCTCTGGAAAGCCACCCCAACAATGATTCTAAGCACCCTATGCTTGCACAGTAGTTTAAGACCTACTTAAAGCTACCCATAAGTCATAACCAGAGAACTTACATCCCCTTTTGAGGAAAGTTTACCCATATGTATTCTCTCTCACCCCAGCTGGTCTCAAGATAATTATACCACCTTGGTATAACCATCCCAGGGCAACTCATATTCTTTCAAAGCACTAATAGATGGCCCTACTACTAGCACTCTAAGGCATAAAACAAACACCAACCCCCTTGGTTACACAACACACCTCCATCATTACTGGGAAACAAACAAAGCTACCAACATTTACTTCTATTAGACAGCAATTCTCTACTTGGATAACATCATCTCACACCTGTAAAACAGCCCCAAATGTATTGCATCACACCTACTCTTCCTTTTTTGTGAAAGAGAATTTTCCTAGTGATAGTATTTTTAAAGCTGGTCAAGAGGATCTGTCAAGACTTTGGAATAATATGGTAGACTTGATCCTCATTCCCCTGAATGATTGGTTCCAGACAACCAATTGCCACAGAGCCATTGAGCTTAAATAAGTACAGTTGATCCTATCTATAGATTTGGGTAATCAGAATGTTGATAATTACCCCAAAGCTTGATCAAGATTCACTGCTGGAATTCCTATTGGCTCAAACCTAAACCACTAAGCCTGGTGATTCCTGATAATTGTTGCAGAACAGGTCTCTGCTAATAAGCCAATTGATTACTGAATATGATTACAGAGCGCGCCTCTGCCAAACATTTGCACCAGGACTCAAATCAGATTTCATAACCATTATGTAAGGTTGTCTATAAAGAACAATGTAGAATGCAAAAAATTCATCAACAGGGTAACTCAAACCTGTTTATGTGTGAAATGGTAGACAAGATGCCGCTGGAACCCTGTTATGATAGATTGGGGTCAGATAATTGATTAAAGTCCCATGTCAGACTGACATGGCTGCCTAACTCTGGGGGCTAAAGCTAGCAGTCTGGGGAACAGATATGCTGACTAGTAAGAGTTAGAAGCGTCAGATAATAATCTGGCAAGAGGGCTTATCCACCCTATATAAGGTGCTCTCCTTACTAGAAATTGAGAAGAACATTCACCCTTGAAGATAGAAATTGTAAATATCTATCAGTATCACTACTAGCCAACACCTAGTAGTCAGAAGTATCCAAATAGAGTGTGCCACTGTCTATTTCCAGACCAGTGTATTTTCTCCTACAGACTAACAGGACACCACCAGACTGCAGCCGCATCATAGACTCAATTGGTAGCTGAAGATTGTCTTCATATGGTCTAATATCAACATCACTACTACAATGACCAATAATAAAGATCTTTCCTCAAGACCCCAAAATCTTGACAGGATCAGAAGAGGGAGAGATTTATTCTGTTCACTAATAGAAAACTCCTAGTTGAGGAATGAATAATTTAGTAAAAATAACCTAAGATTGGTGGCATTGTTTTACTTAAGTTCATCATGAAAATAGCCCCTAGATAATGAAAATTCTTTGGTAGATAATACAATGTAATGAAATTTGTTTTTGTTGATGATCAATTATAAATGATGATTAGGGGGCATGATGAGTACTTTTGGAGTTCTCAGATCATTCACCTTTGTCCTTTTCATATGAACTGTATAGTAGTTTTCAAAACTGTTGAGATAAATGTATATTATTTAATTTAGAATGCATAGGTTCAGTCAAACAACAAATTTCAACTTGTTAGATCTAAATAGAAAATAATTTCACAGAAAACAAGCAATTTTGCAAAAATGTCCAGTCATGCAAAAACCTACTCAAACTGGGGACAAATGTAGTATGATTCAACAACAAGTGTACCAAACACTAGAAAACATGAGTTTTGGTCACAGAAAAAATCTACTATGTTTACTATGTTTTTTATGAACCCATAGAACTCAGTTGCAAAGTTACAAGCTTGATCCAACAACAAATCCCAATAACAACTAAAACTGACAACAAAAATATCCAATATCAAAACAAATCAATGGATATACAATACTGTTACCAGCTCATCCTAATTAAGAAATATAATATAGAGCATAAAAAGGAAATAAATATTCTGAGTGTCTGTTTTGGGATTAGAATCAATAAAAAATCAAACTTATCAAACCATATGATTAACAGTGCAACTTTATGACCAAAAATAATTAGTATAGAAGTCCAAAACCTAATTGGAAATAAACGGTAGTGACTACAAGCCTTTAGGCTACTATATATGGACAGATAAAAATTAAAATAAATAACTTACATAGATAAACTTATTTTGATTGTATTTTATTTTTATACCAAAATGAATGCATCCCAACAACAAAGCCAAGGAGCCAAAGGAGTGCACCACAGATGTGGACGCCCTTGTGGGTCAAAAAATTGAGTTAGTGCAATGCAAGTGCCTACTCAGGAAGGAGACGGGAGATGAGAGTTCAATAGTGAGGTTGCACTGACACAACCAGCTCAAGGGGTACAGAGTTCATGGACATAGAGCATAAATCCCAGGGTCCAGAAACTGACCAGAAAATACACAAAGGTCCCACCAACTAGAACAGTAAATGACATCATCACCAAGAGGGTGTCCTTTGTATGCAACCCTGTATACCGCTGCAATGGTTGTTGGGAATTTTGACCAAGAAAGATGCCAATTATGATGGAGCCCACAGATTGAAATTGCTACAATCAAATCCATAAATTAGTAGTATGAAATACAGTGATACCAATTATGACGGAGCTTGCAGATATGAATTATAGCTACTAAATAACATAAATTTGTTGTATAAATTATATGCATATTAGATCATCAGTAGTCTGCAGACCTGAGTCTTAAACTAGCCAATGATAAGTGCCGCTGTGGCACCTAAGTGATACATAATTTGCTGCTGCACTACTTTATAAATATACAAGCGCCGCCTAGCAACTGAGTCCGGCACCAAAGTGCTGAACTACTTTTACGTCAAGTGCCGCTGCACCAACTAAAAATTATTGCAAGCACCACCTGGCAAATATTGCAGGCGCCAAAGCGCCGCTTTACTTTTACATTGAGCGCCAAGGCGCTGGGTTCAATATCCCATTATCTCATATTTCCTAAATTGAATGTATAGCTAAGCAGCCAACAGGGAGACACAAATTAAGCAGAATGAATGGCCCCAAAATATACCAAGCCCCCATGCCAGCAAGGACCACCTGTGCTGGGAGAAGCAATTTAATCTCATTGGTTGGCGTATTCAAAACAGCCAAACCTAGATCACTAATTACCCAAAATAAGAGTGTGTTGGAATGTCCTAGAAGATATTGCCAACAGCTCAGGAAAACTCTCCCCAAGAGGGTATAAATACTTTTCCCCTAATAATAAATAAATACCTTTGAATTATCAAAAAGTGCTTCTGAGTGATCAGAAGCCAACTCATAAAAGTAGTTATCAATTCCTCTTCCTATACATTCTTCTGCCAAAATACTAATCATATCCTCACATATGACAGTATCCAAGTTGAGTACCCTGCGCCCTATTACAGAGATGAGTCACCCCCATACTCCCAGCACAACAAATGGTGCTCACTACAGGGGGCCCATGTACTTGCCTTTGGAAGAAGACAGTGTATCAGCCCTCCTCTGCTCATTGGGTTCCATGAGCGCTACAATGGCGCCCCCATGGAAACTAGCAACGTCAAAAGCAATTGCTGGTTCCACTAGGAAGAAAAAATTATTGATGTGAATGACCTACCAATTATCTCAGACAGCAGGTGTGCCTAACTGCCAATTGCTTCACTCAATCAACCTATTGAGGTAGAGCAGGCCACTATTATTGATGTGACCTCAAACTTGATCATTAGGTACCAACTGGCCCATGAACCTGCCAGTGTAGAATTCTCACTCTTTCACCGCTATCCTGACGCCCAAAGACCACTGGTGTCCTTCTGGGGGTTCCTTAAATCCAAAGCAGGAAGCCTAGAGCAACTCCTCAATGTTAAGCAGGTCAGCAATTGCATCTGAAACTTTGTTTACCCTGCCATCCACCACTTGCTAGACATACAGGCCTGCCACCACATGGAAGTATGGGACCTAGTGGCTTACTCCAACCACCAACAGGAGTACCAGGCTGCTTTGGTCCACCACCTAGACCTTAGTTTTGCTGAAGTCCAAAACTATGCTCATTAGAATCAAGCACACCATGTGCAGACCTCACAGCGTCTCAACGCTCTCCTGGAGCAGCTGAATACTCATCTGCCCAACATTGTGGGCAAGATACTGGACCTAAGAGGGGCTTCAAAATCTTGGTGCTAAGATGTAACCTGCCATATCCTGGAAGTGGAACATTATGTAGAGGATGTTGCCCATTGGGAAGCAACTCACCAGGAGAAAACAGGCTGCTGCACGCCTGAACTGGAAGATGCATTTTATAAGCTGGAGGCCCTAACCAAGGAGTTCAAAGACTTCTCCCAGACCAATCAGTCAGAACTAAATAGAATCAAAGACCTTGTTAGCGCTACAGAGGCCAAGATTGTCAAGTAAAGGACAAATTTGTAAAATATGATGACCACCTTCAAATGGTATTGGAGGAGAAATTGGCCACAGTTTGCAAGGAGACTGAAGAGGCACTACTCCTGGACAGCCAGACACCTGCAGCCCAAGGTACCACTAATAATGCCCTTAGATGGATGAGATTTGATGCCAAATTGACAGCCTGACCATCTCAAACAATGACGTCTTCCTAGAGATTAACAAAGAGAACATGAGGCACAAACAACTACAGGCAGCCCTTTGAGCTGAGAATTGCAATCCCTGCAACACTGTGCAGGAAGCCAATGAGAATTCCACCACGCAAGAATTCACTCTAGAAGAATACAGAGAAGAGATGGTGCATTGTGGAGCTCTTATCAAACGTCTTTGCGGCGCCATGAGAGAATTGGAAGCCCAACTAGCTGAAGTTAGATCTGAGATCCAGGAAGAAAAATGCCGTTGTAACCAAGCGCAGTTCTCTGCCTCACAGGTGCATCATGACAGATCTGGAGAGAGCACTACTCTACGTCAACCAACTAGTTTCTCCTACAAAGATGAAAACATCTCATCTTCCTTGGAGAGACAAAGCTTGCCATCCGTGTTTGTGGTCCCTCCTACACGAGAAGAAACTCCTTGTCCTAATTACTCAGAGTCTTCTGCAGGGGCATCTTGGCAGAAATTCTTTGTGTGTGCCCAACAAGACACCCCTCCCCCTCTGAGGCATCAGAACACAGAAGAGAACATACCCAGATTCAAACCCATGAATCTCCCCAAGTTTAACCCAAAGGGAAATGTCCATTTATTCATCAGACTCTTCAAAATGTCAATGTATGGAGCTAACAATCATGACAAAGCAACCACAATTCTTAATCAGCTTAATGCCGCTAGTACTGACCTCATCATCCCTCACATGCTACAGAATGACTGGTCCTATGCTGCGGCCAAACAAGTGCTATTATACAAATTCAGAAGTATAGCCAAATTTACAGATCAAAATTACCTGGAGGCGCAGGTCCTTACTGGCTCTGGATCCCTTACAGTACATGATGCACACATAGCCCTGTGCTCTGCCATCAAACCTTACAAGGTGTTATATCTTACCTTGATGCCGGCATTCCAGGACAATTGCTCTATTGATAGCATGGTGCAATACCTCTGTCAGTGTAGGGATACCTTTGGCCCCCAATACCTTGGTCAAGCCTAGACTTCTACCCACTCATCCCGTCCTTTCAGAAGAAGGTGGGTGCTTTGCTCCCAAGGCCAACATGTCCAAGGTTACTTGCCATTGCTGTAACTATAAGGGACATTATGCAAACTCCTGCACTTCTAAAACAGGCGTTAATTTACTGCTACCCCGGGACATTACAACCCAGGGAAAAGCCCAAGTGGAGTAGAGACAGGACTATCTCAATTCACTATAGATAACCCCATCAATGTCCCTAATGTTCTGCCTGATGGCCTACCACAAGCTCCAGATGAGCATGTAGAACCACCCTCTGGTGCCAACCATATCTCAGATAAGGCTGAGTTATTTGTTCCTGACATCAGCTACTCAGGAAATGCCTACACTGTGTCATTGTTGAAGACGCCCACATAGTGCAAACACGTAGCCAGGCAAGGGCCAAAGGCAAAGCTCAAGCAGTTGTTTCTAAGCCTTATGCCCGCCAGCTGTTAGACAAAGCCCCTGATGAAGGCCCTGGCCCCTCCACTGACACTTCATGCTTGGAGGAGGTTAAAATTGCCATACCCATGGCCACCATGAAAGCTCACCACCCAGAGCTGTGTGGTAGCATCCTAGAGTTTCTGTCCATGGCAGATGATCTTGATATACACTTAGTAAACAAAATAATTTCCTCCTAATTTGAATGCACTCATGCAGATATATTTGTGAGCAAGATCAAAGTACAGGCCATCATTGATACAGGTGCTCCTATCAATATTGTCTCCACATGTCTGGTAAAACACCTGAGACTAGCCCCTGACATTGATCACCAGAAACAATATGGCACTGCTGGGCTGACAGTCACCACTGCACAAGGGGTGTACAGCGCCTTACCCTTAAGTTTTGGCTCTCTGGCGGTATTGGCTCCTGCCATTGTCTTGCCAAACAACAACTATGATATCCTGATTGGCACCTTGTTCATGAGACAATACAGAGTCAGGACTCATCTGGCTACTGAAACCTTTGAACTCTTGGGCCAGACCATTTTGCTATACTACTGTTGCAACAAGGATACTGGACACACAAGAGCATACCCAGCATTAATCTGGCATACAAGAATGGATTAGTACCCATATAGTACCAGAAGCTGAGGCATAAGATTAGGCATCTACCTAACTAACTGGAGGAATAAAAAGGATTGCCACTTTGTGCTGATATGCCTATTGAGATCCAGGCTGGACATCAAGTACTAATTGAGACTGGTCTGGATATTGATGTCCACCAAGGACTGTATGGCAAGCTACAATCCCCTTGCAACTGTTCTTGCCTAGAACCTTTAGTGGCACCAGGCATCATCCTATCAGGACACAGGACTGTTAAAGTGCTCCTGGAAAACCTCACACAAATCCCAGCTCAAGTTCAAAGACACCAGGTGGTAGCCTACCTTCACCTTATACCAGTGGAAGAGGTTACTGGGATACATGACTTTGATACTCTGGAGGAGTTTGAACTAGGCACCTCTGACAGCCAGCCACCCTTAGTTGGTGCTGTAATACCCAGGGAAAAGTTGGCTGGGTTATCCACAGAACAACAAGATGCAGTAATGGCTCTCTTTGAGAAATATTGAACATATTTGCAGAGAACAACTTTGATCTGGGATGCGCCAAAAATACTCTCCATTACATTGACACAGGAGACAAATGGCCCATCTGACTCCGCCCTATCAGACGTCCACGCACGGCCAATGATACAGTGGGTGAAGAGATTGAGAAACTGGTGCAGCTGGGGTTGTTGGTACCATCCAAGAGCCCTTGGTTGTCTCCAGTACTGATAGTAAAAAAGAAGGACAGACCAACCGCGTGGTGATTGACTACCAGAAACTGAACAACATCACAAAGAAGGATTCCTACCTGCTTCCACGCACTGACAATGCTCTTGATTGCCTGGGTGGCGCAAAATTCTTCTCTGCTATGGACCTTATCTCAGGTTACTGGCAGATCAAATTTCCACCTGAATGACAGGAGAAGTGCGCCATCATTACCAGTCAAGGGCTGTACCAACCCACTTGTATGCCTCAAGGGCTGTGCAATGCACCAGCCACATTTCAACGGGCTATGAACAATATACTTCATGACCTTAAGTTGAGTTGTGTACTTGTATACCTGGATGACATCAACGTGTTCTCTTGCACATTCACAGAACACTTGGAGCACTTAGAAGAAGTCTTTTGTTGTCTTGCGGCGGCAAACCTGAAGATCAAGCCATGGAAATGTGATTTATTCAAAGACCAACTTGTGTATCTAAGATTTGTAGTAGATGCATAAGGACTTTGCCCTCAGCCTTCCAAAATTGAGGCTATAGAGAAGATGAAGGTCCCTGCCAAAAAACGCAATGTGCAAGTATTCCTTGGTATGATTGGATACTACTGTTGCTTTGTGAAGGACTTCTCTAGGAAATGGGAGGCCCTCTTTCATCTCTTGAAGAGTGATGTTCAATTTTAATAGACACCAGCATATCAGAAGGCGTTTGACGTACTCTGCCTCATGGACCAACCCATTCTTTGATACCCTTACTTCAGTCAGGAATTTATTGTACACACAGATGCTTCCTTAACTGCAATTGACAGTGTACTATCACAGGTTGATGCTGAAGGCAAATAACATCATGTTGCCTATTGTAGCTGTACTCTCAATATCCATGAGCTCAATTAAACAGTAACAGAATGTGAAGGTTTGGCAGTGATATATGCATACAAACAATTTTGAGTATACTTACATGGGGTACAATTCAAAGTAATCACAGACCATGCATCACTATGTTGGCTACAAAACCTAAAAACCCCAGAAGGACGCTTGGCACAATGGGCACTTAAACTTCAAGCATATGACTTTGAGATCTCCCATTAAGCAGGGGCCAAACATCAGAACACAGACAGCCTATTGCAACTTTTCACAGTAGCCCATCTAGCAGACATCTTGGATCTTCTATACCGCAAAATGCTGAATGTCCAATTTGAGGACAAACCACCAGAGGTTCAAAGGATCCTAAGACATCTTCTGGAGAACACCAAGATCAAGAATGATAAAATCTTTAAGAAGATAACTGAAGGAATAAGAGTGATGTCCAACCCTCATAACAGACTGACCTCATTGTATGCACCCACAAAGCGGTAGGTCATAGGGCTTTCCACAAGACACTGGCCCAACTTAAAACAGCATACTTCTGGGAAGCAATGGCATTTGATGTACATGAGACGCTCAGTTGCTGTAAGGAATTTCAAGGGGAAAGAGCATTAAAGAAGATGACAACCTATCAGTTGACACACCCTAACTTTGCCTGGCACACCATGTCCATTGTAGTGGTTGGATCACTACCTGTCAGCAACTATTGCACAAGATATGGGTCATTATTTGTTAGATTAATCTGTTTCCTATCAACTGTGCTACTTAAAACTTTAAAATTTTGTTTTAATTTTCTTATCAATAAATTTAAATAATTACAACAATTTTATCAAAATAAATCTTATTTAATCTTTATAATATAAAAACCTATATTAAATTAATCATTTTCTACTTACAGCTAAATTAAACTGTATTAAAAGCTAGTAACAATCTTATTTCATATACCATTATTTCTTGAAAGCTGATTAGTACAGAATGACATCATTCTAAAAAGAGCAACATAAAAATACAATAAAAACTGATATGATGCTTTTTGTTAGAAATTAAAATGTTGCCTAAAATCTTAGCTTTTTTAAAATATTTAATTTAAAATATAATAATTTTTGAATCCCTCTTTTTAAAAAGAGGGCAGATAGCTTTTTTGCATATTTAATAAATAAATATTAAATAATATTGGATTTTTTTTAAAAAAATCTAGTAAAAAGTTAAAAAAAACTAAAACTAAAATTAAAACTGGACTTTTATTGAAATTTCAGTGATCTCATTTAGCATAAGTAATTTATTCTTAAGTTAGATTTTATAGAAAATATATAATAAGAACTTATAAGAGAGTAAAAGTTTTTCTTTTCAAAATTTTAAGTATTTAATATTAATAAAATAGCTTTATACAACTATTTAATAAAATTATGTTTTTATACTGTATGCTAGAGATAATATGTATAAAAAATTCAAACATAAAAAAGAATGTATCAAAATCTTGCTTTATTTAATTAAATTTTATAAAGGTTAAAATTTATTTAATCTAAATGGAAAATGATCTTAGTCATTGTATCTATAAAAATAAGATACAAATTTAATTATACAAGCAAATATTTATATATGATTAAAAATAACATTTTTGTTTTGATAGATTTAAGATATATAAAGTTCATTTTTTAAGAGCTGTTAAAGGTTATAATAAACTTAAGTTTATTTAAAAAAGGTTTTTGAGTTGGTTACTAAAAGTAAGCTAAATAATGATTTATACTTTAAATTTAGTTTACTGATTAAAATATCATACTTTAAGAGTTAAATAGCATATTTTATTTCAAATAATAATTTTATAAGCTTACATTCAAAGCCACTTCAAGATACTAAATCAGTATTGAAATATAAAGTTGCAGCACAATTCCAAAAGCTGAGATTAAGGGCTTTCTAATGATACTAATTTGAGCGAGATTGAAGTACTATTTGCGGAATTATCAACAGTTAACCAGAATATAAAAAGGGGTAAATAAACAATGATATCAGACAAAGGGGTGATATTGATAAATTAAGCAGATCAGTTGGGGATTTATGCCTGTAGTGCAAAAGCTCAGCTAACATGGTATTTAAACAGCTCAACTTTACAGAAATTTACTTTACAATCCACACCTTTACTCCTCTCTGATAACTGCACATCTATTTCCAAGCAAGAATTGCCTGAACCAAGCCAAGGAACCCAACCACTATCATTATGAAACCTATCAAGTTTGCACCTCAGATGACACCCTTCTTCTCACTGAGGGCTTCTACTAAGAGAGAAATAATCTCTATGCTTAAACAAGCATTTCTTTTTACTGCTGGCAGTGATTTTAACAGCTTTGTTGAGAATTTCTTATTAAAAACAGAGTTTGGAAAAAGTACCTTCTTACCTGTCATACAAAATTCCTAGACAGATGATTTCCTTAACAGCCTAAAGGAATTGATGTCAGAGTCCCCTGCCAAGCACCTTTCTTCCCTAAGAGCATTGGTAACTCAAGCTACAGTCTGAAAGAGCTTTGGGATTGTGGATTTAAAATGACAAAAAATGAGTATTCATATTCTAAAAAAATAAAAAATGCTAAAAAAGCATCATTAAATTCAAAAAATAAAAAATGAAAAAATGATTCAGTAAAGAAAGAAAACATAAAAAATATTTTAAAACAAATATTAAAAAATTCATTTCCAACTAGCCAATTCACTAAAAAATCCCCTGGATTGATTTATGAATTACAAAAAGAGTTGAGTGAATACTCAACTAAAATAAAAATACTCATTATTGAAAACAAAAAAAGAAATTTAAAAAGATATGAAAATAAAAAACAATATTTCTATTTCACTTTCCACTTTTTATAAGCTTATTCCTAATAATATAATTAAAATACAAAAAGCAAACTGATATGTGTAACATTTGCAACTTAAAAAAGTCATTAGAAACAAAGAAAAAGGATTTGAGTATAAAGAAGTTGCCATTGCCTAAATCTATTAAAGAAAATTTGGAATCTATTGACCCACATGAAAAGTTTTATAGGCATCAAAATAAAGAATATATTAGTGATATAAATAATCTTGATAATAATTCATGTGTTATAGTAATAGACTATAAAGAAAACTTTAAAATAGGTGGGGGTCCTATAGAGACAAATAATTGTTTTTATGAGAAAATACCTATTTCTTTATTAGGATTTGCAATTGCTTTTAAAGAAAATGAGAAAATTAAATATGAGTATCATGACTTTTTATTTGAAATTTTATCTCATGACTCTTTGTTTTCAGGTCAGTGTTTGATAAGTCTGCTTAAAAATAATAAATTTATGAATATTAAAAATATTAAAGTTTGGACTGATAATGGTAATCATTTCAGATCTTATGAATTCTTATATTATCTTTTTAAAGATGTACCTAAAATTATAAAAGAAACAATTAAGTTTAATAGATTTGTTGAGTGTCATGGCAAAAGTATTGTTGATGGTCATTTTGGTGTATTATTTAAAATATTTAAACAAAAGGATAATGAGATGTATATAAAAAATATAAATGATCTCAAAATAGTTTTTGAGAGAGAGGAAGAAAGAAAGGGTCTATATGAGACACTTATAAATAATTCAGATGTTTCCCAAAAAAATTTTTCACATCTATGATAGAAAATCTAGTCCTAAAAAAAGCTGGCTTGAAGTCAAAGCATTTTATGTTAATCTTTCATATTCAATGAAAGATGGTGAGCTGTATGTTTCACCTTTGACATTTGAGGATGTTAAGGAGTACTCCAAAATAAATTATTGTGAAAAGTTCTGCACAGATGACAGAGAAACAAAGAGAGCTGATACTACTAAAGGATTAGTAGGACATTTTGATGAAGTTGGACACATAACAAAAACTTATATTTCACATAGGGTAAATAGTCTTTTAAATACAACAACTTTTTTTTCTAAAAATAACTAAGAAATTAATTATATGAGCCAAAGATAGGGTAATAGCAATTATAGCTTTGGGGCTGCTATTACTCTCCCATGCAACTCACATATAAACCTTGGCTTATTAAAATAGAAAAAAGGGTTTTAGCAAAAATACAGTTAATAGAAATAAGATTTATTTTTATTATTTGTATATTTTACACTCTTAAACTTTTCTTCAGTAAACTAAGCATTATACTAATTTTAAAAAAACATAAGTTTATGACTTAAATGATACCAAAGAAGTTAAAAGGCTTTAAAATGCTTAAGCTGGCGCCTTGGCTTAATCCAACAAATAATGACCCATATATCATAGTTGTCATCAACCACTTGGCAAACTGGGTAGAAACTAAGGCAGTGAGAGACCTGGGAGCAGGCACCACTGCTAAGTTTGTCTTAGAACACATCATACTAAGGCATGGCTGTCCACAAGTCATACTCACTGACAATGGAACAAACTTCTTATCTCATGTGTTAACCAAACTGAACAAGCTCATGGGTATCAGATGTGTATTCTCCACGCCATACCACCCCAAGTCAAACAGGATGGTTGAGAGAGAAAACAGTACCCTTATAAGCATCCTTCAAAAGCTGGCGGTTGATAGAGCAGCAGAGTGGAATACATACTTGTTTGCAGCCACATTTGCTTATAATATTGCTGTAAAATCAGCAACAGGGAAGTCATCATTCCAACTACTCTATAGAAGACACCATGCACTACCTCCCATCTTGTACTCATGTATAGGAGAACAAGGGCTCCAATCTCTGCACATGTACCAGGAATGCCTAGCTTGCACTCTCATACAGCTGCAGTAAGAGGCATATTCTAACTTGCTGGCTAAGAAGATAAGAGATTGGGAGAGGGAAAACAAGAAACAGTTTGACCTGCCCAATTTTGGCATAGGAGATTGGATGCTTTTCATAATACCCATGGCAACAGACGGGCTCACAAGCTGGCTGCCATCTGGATAGGACCCTTCAAAATCATTAAAAATATGTCCACAGATGCTTACACTATTAAGGATGTAAAAGATGGACGCCTGGTCAACCAAGTACATGTCAGATTTCTGAGAAAGTTTAACAGGAAGGACTGAAATAAAATGAATAAAGAAAAAGGAAAAAAATAATAAATATATATAAATAAAACAATATCATATATAAAATAAAAATAAAGAATAAGGAAAAATAAATAATAAAAAAGATTACAAGAATACCAAAAGGGAAAGATTGAAATCAGGTTGACTAAAAAAAATTAAACAAAAAAGATAAAAACTAAAATAAAAGATAATGAAGAGAAAGAGAAAAATTAAAACACTAATGCATAACACAAAAGGAAAGCACTGGCAATCACTGTTGGCATTTTATTTATCACAAGTACTGTGAGAGGGGTCCAAGCAATGAAAATGCTTGGTGGAACACTAGATACTCATGACCGGGCGCTCATGGGCAGGGAGAAGGTACCAATTGTTGTCAAGGCGCTGACACACGTGTGCCAAGATCATCAACATCTGCGCCCAGGCCAACTGGGAGCTCTGGGACATGGAGGTCCAGTTGCAGAGCAGGAGGCAGAGCTGACTTACAGGCACCAGGCAACCTCAACCACTGCAAGCAGAGAACACAGCCCCAATAGACTCAAAAAGTTCATTAAGGCGTCCTCCATGTAGGAGTAAGCCATTGACAGTGGGACCCAGAGCTGGTAAGCCAGAGCTCAATAATGTTCCAGGAAACAACCAGCGTACCCTGGCTGGCCAGGCTGGCAGCTATCAGAGGCATACCACATGAAGTGACATAAGGTGGCAGCCAAAGGAAGATAAAGACTAGTGTCTCCTGTGCCCACTGCCTGTAGGAAGGCCTTGAAGGTAGCAGAGAAGCGCTGACTGGTATTGGCCTGGATAGGAAGGTCCCAGGTTTGATGAAATGCCAAGTCAGCGGCAAGCTTGAGGGACTAAATCCAAGCCACCTCATCTATATACTTGTTACTGATAGCAATAGTATGGGCATGCTGGGCGTAGATCTTGCCAGGCGCCAAGGAAGCAGACTGCAGGCCAAGGCACACCTCAGCAGCCAAACAAGAAGCACATTAGCGGCCATGGTAAAGCTCTCCAGCACAAATGGGTTCATGGCGTCCTTGTCAGAGTGCATTGCCTGTACAAAGCTGTACATGGTTTCTTCATGGTGGCACACACTAAATTTACTTAGTAAAACAGGATAGTCCATTGGAACTTTGTCCAAGTTGCGCCAAGCGTGAAGCATTGATGAGGAGGTGGCAGGAGGCACACCAGAGGTAGGCAGGCGTTGTACAAAGGGGTGCAAAGCACCAGAAGAACTGCCAGCAAGAGGCGCGCTGGAAAACTGGAATGGGCTCATCAAACAAGAAGTCTTCATCAAAAAGGTTACCAGCGTCAGAGCTGGGAGCAGAGTTAGGCACAGAGCCAGCCACAGTGGTGGCGCAGTCTTGCTTGCAGAATTATTCCTTGCTAGAGCAAAGACAGTTGAGAAAGGCAATCTGTACAGAGTGAGCATTTTTTTGGAAGGCACAACGTTCCACTTTGCCCATGGTAGTCATCATGGCGTTGTATGCCTGACAAATACTCTGATTGTTGGTGTTAGTGTTGGATGGGTTCATTTTGTAAAGAAAGAAAGGTGTGCTTGGTCAAGTGGGGTGATATGTTGGGAATTTTAACCAAGCAATGATGCCAATTATGAAGGAGCCCACAGATTGAAATTGCTACAACCAAATCCATACAGTAGTTTTAAAAGCTATGGAAACAAGAAAAAATACTTCAGATTCAAACAATCTGAATTCAGATTTAAACAAAATCCAACTCTCAGGTTAAAATATACACTCTGTTAACAGGGTTTATTGGCGTTAATGGGCAAAATGAGTCAACACAGCAACAAAGGGCTCACACGCAAAGCAAAATCATTCAAAATACAATCCAAAATACATTGATTCACAAACAAAATGGTGTGAGTTGACTTTCAGTATACATATGTTTACTATATGAATTGGTGACAAAATACACCCAAGCGTGGTGTGTCAAAACTCAATCCAAAAACAAAACACAATAGCAACTCATAATGTAAACAAAATCACTCAATCAGTTTGTGCAATGGGCTGTAATCAAGAATGATACCAAGGTATCTAAAATAAGAGACAAGATCTGAAACAAAATTTTTAAAAATATTGTGTTGGGTGCTTAATTGGCGTAAAATCTGGGGAAATGGATGGAATTTTTTTGGGTATTCTAAAATGGGTGTGGTAAAACTAAAAACAACTAACTAAGAAATAAAAAATCTATAATTGGGATATTGGGTGGGAAAAAATATTAATTGAATATCTATAAACAGATAAAAGCAAAAATTAAAAATAGGGAGTAACTTAATTAAGTTTTATTTAATATTTTATTAAATTATCAAAATGGAAGGAACATAGCAACAGACTACCATTGCACCCGTTATGTGCTGCAGTTGTGGTCACCCCCGTGGGTCAAAGAATAGACTTAGTACAACACAAGTGCCTACTCAGGAGGGAGGCGGAAGAGGAGAGTTCCATAGTGACGCTGCACTGACACAGCTGGTTCAAGGAGCACAAGCTGCTAGGGTGCAGAGCATAAACCCTTGGGTCCCAAAGCTGACCCAGAAGCCCACCAAGGTTACCTTCACCAAGAAAGTTAGAGACAAGGAGGTAGAACTTACTTCATGTGTTTGACGTTGTGTACTGGCAAGAGTTGGTCCTGTCAGCCATGCTGGAGAAGGTGAAGCCTGTACTTGATACTAGCTACAAGCCCTACGTCAGTGATAGCAATCAGGAGGATGACAAGGAGCCTCAGCTCTACCAAAATGATGAGGGACAGCTGGTGTTAAAGAAAGTTACTGCGTTTTACACCAAGGTGCCCATGCCCTGTGTTGTGCCCAACGCCAATGAGCCAATCCCCACCGCTAAAAAGCCTGCCCAGAAGCGCATCCCTGACATCAAACACATCATCCTTCTCTGGCTCATGCAGGAATCTGGTGATTACAAAGGCAGCTGAAGCTCTTGTTGGGGTGGATCCAAAGTACGCCTTGAAGACCTTCAACAAGTTCATTGATACTGGCCAAGTCCTTGCTGCAGAGAAATCCTTGTGTGTTTCAACCATGCTCACCAAGAAGCACAAATGGGCAATCCACCAGTGGATAACCCAAGATTGCCATCTTGTACTGGCAAATATACAGGCCATGGTCAAGTCCGCTTTTGGGATTGAGGCCTCAATTTCCTTCTATTATCATTTGGTCAAGGGAATGCGCTTTTCCTGGAAAAAGCTTGGGGTATCACCCTACAATTGAAACAGCCAAGTCAATATTGAGACCCTGAAAAATTACACTGAGGTGTACACTGCCCTCAAAGCCAAGGGGACGGTGAAATTCTATTATATTGACAAATCAGCATTTGCCTTGTTGATGCTCAATGAGTATGGGTATGTCCCAAAAGGCTCCAATGACAGGATGGCTTAGCGTGCTGCAGTCCGCGCAACAGCATACTCAATGGTGGCTCTCCTCAGTCCAAAGGGGGTCAAGCTGTACCAAATGATACTAGGCTCCCACAATAGCCGTATCTTCCTATCATTTCTCCAATTGGTCCAGGAGCACCTGAGGCACACAAGACTGGGCTTCATCAATGTAATTGTATTGGACAACATTGGTCTCCACAAGGTGACTGACATTCTTGAGTAATTCCCAATGCTTGACACAAGCATTGCAGTGGGCCCCCAGCAATTGGCCACGGCAAATTTGCGCCTTCTCTTCCTCCCCGCCTATTTGCCCTTCCTAAATCCCATTGAGGAAGTCTTTGGGTGGCTCAAGCAAGTTGTCAAGCAAGGAACCCCAACAGGGACTGAGGACCTGTTTGATTTGCTGCAGGCCAGGATCCATACCCTCCCAGCTGAGACTGTGGCCAAATTATATGGCCACACTGATTTGTTCATCCCCGCGTGCCTAGCCAAACAGCCAATCAGCTAAAGGCTTAGTGTGTCCAACTTTTTTTATATTATTTAATTTACTCTTTTGGATTTATGGATTATAATTTTATATTTTAAAGCTTCCAAGCCCAGAATCATATAGAACAGCACCACCAATGCAGATGCTTAATTTTTGTATTGCAATTTATTATATCTATTATATTATGTGATGACTATTTCAAATATTTAAAATACAATATGATAATTATACAGAAATCTTGCTTCTATCAAACACATAGAAAAGTAAATTAAAAAAGTTAAAGGTAAAGCTCTTGAGGTATTTGTAATTTTTATTAACAGATATTATTACACATTTATAAAGACCTTCTATAAGATTTTTTGTCTAAGCTATATGTAACTAAAAGAGAAGTCATTTAAAAATTAATTAATATAAAAAGAAAAAATAAAATGTAGAATTATATGGAGGAAAGAGATTTTTAATTATTTGCACTAGTTATGAGTTCTGCGGTATGTACCCAACTGGCAATGGAGGTGGCACACAACCTCCACTGCCACATCATAAACAGTGGATACTCCTCTTTCAAAATACTCACACCTACTGGTAAAAGAGAGTACCATGAGGTGGGAGTTCAAGAGCAGCTTTTCAGGTGGGGCTGAAATATGTAGATACCAGCCAGGACCAGTGTGTCCTGTATCACATGATCAACCAAGTTATATCCAGGGGGACCTTCTTCCCATCCAGGGAGAGCCAGACCTTGTTGATCCCAAGCAGGACCCTTTCCAGGTCCTCAACATTAGCTCCCATCCCTAAAAAAACAGGAACCACAGGTAAACCACCAGATGAAGTCTTTACCCAGCAAAGGCTTCAGTAAACTCACACAATTTATTAAACTCAGCACTAATTTTTTTTCTTATCTTTTATCTTCAAGAAGGTCAGCTCCATGGCTGAAGGAACTCCTGTCTTGTTGGCACTCCAAGCCAGCCCAAAGTTTTCCAGGAGGACTTTAGTCTTCTTTGTGGCTGTTGCAGATGCAACAGCCAATTTCCCCACTATGCACCCAAAGTTCTCTGTTAGGTAAAGTGTTGCTGTCAGGGAATCAACCCTGACTGGCCGGCTTGCTAGCATTTGGGAACTGGTGGGTTGCAGACTGGGTGGGCAGGGCCCACCAAAGGATTGGTGCTAACTTAATGAGGTAGGACATTGACTTGCCCACCCACAACCACAGACTGGCAGTGGGGACAATAGTATCTATTACTCCCGTGAGAGTAATGTATACAATTCCATAAAGCTTGTTGGTATGGTCCAGTGGGAGTTTGGTGGCAGAGGCAGGCATTTGTTTGGGTGTGACAGGTGATTCCATGTCCATTTGGTAGGCAGGAAGGAATTTGTATTTATCTCTGAACAGGCAGGGTTTGGTAACGTACCAAGGGCCTTCTTGGTTGCATCTGGTTAACTCTGTAGTTCTGGCCAAGGGATCCCAGGCTAGTATGTTGTTGGCAGTGTAGTCCTTGTACTCAGGCTTTAAGGGGTACTCTGTGAAATGAACATGGCCAAAGGGAGCACTGGGCAGGCTGTACGTAGCTGTTGGGCTGGCAGGGGGGTCAGATGATCTTTGATTTAACTGGCAGATGACAAGAATATAATACAGCAATAATTGGGAAAACCAATATCTCATAACCTTTATTTAAAAATTACAATTCTGGTTGATCTTGGCCTGGCAGGTATTTATACCACACTGCCAGGCTTCACTACCTAGTTGGGTTTTCTGGGCTTGGATGGGTTGGCATCAGGGGTCTCAGATGGCAGTGTGGCGCTCGGCACAGGCAGTTTGCCACTGGTTGCTTTGGGATGAGAAGACTTCAAATCCTTCTGTTTATAAATTTGGGTATTGGGTGCCTCCTTGGGTTCAGTGCCTCCCCTGGGACTTTAGAGGAGTTTGGAATAACTCTCATGAAGAAACTTGCGTATTTCACCAAGCAAACTGCTGGTGTCAGGTGTTGGCACCTCAGGGAAATTCTTGGCATTCTGCACTGGCAGTTTGCTTGCAGAATCCTGCAGGGAAGATAAGGGTTTGGGTCCTGGCAGGCTGGTAACAACTTTATCAATCAGTAGTGGGTTATTGGGTTCTCAGCCCATGGTTCTGGTGGTCTGCAAAGGGTATTGCCCAGGGTTTAACTCTGGTTCTGTATTTTGAGATTTAGGAGCATCCAAATTGTCATTCCTGACATCATTCCCTTCTTTCCCCAAAATTCCCCCTTTCAGGGCCTTCTTCACAAGGTATTGTTGGATGGCCTGTTTGGCATTGGTTAGGGTGCTCAAGGGTTTCCAGGTGCTTTCTTCTGGGGGGGGTAGCCTAACCACTTGACGTAGTACTGGGGGGTCTTGTAGTGGACTTGGTTGCTATGGATGTATTTAACTCTATACTCATTTGAGTGGTCCTTCTGTATTGGCAGGGGGGCTAGACTTGATCTTCTGGCAGGGAAGGGAGTTTTCATCTTTTTCAAATAGCAAGGCACAGTGGAACACATTATGAATCTTCCACATGGGGGGTAGGTCTAACTTGAAGGTAACTTTTCCAATAGCTTGGTGATCTTGTGTGTCCTGCTTCTTCTGTGAGCTAATTTTCTGCAAGGCACATGCAGGGGCACGTTGCAGAAGTCCAAATAGACCTTGTCTCCAACTTGGAGGGGTTTAAAAGGGGTTTGTTTTTGATCAGCAAAGGCCTTGTATGTCTTTACTGCTTGGTTCAGGTTTGCTAGGCATATAGTTTGTGTGTAGTGGATCTATTCAATCCAGGCGGTCCAGACAGGTTGGTTTCCTTGTTTCTAATGCTAGGGTCCCATGAGGGGTCAAACCCGTAGTTGGCTTTGAAAGGGGACATTCCAGTAGATGCATAGTCTTTGCTGTTGTAGGCATACTGTGCCATGGGTAGCATCTCAGCCCAGTTATCTTGATTGGCATTGGCGTAGCATTGTAGGTATTGTTTAAGTATTTGGTTCACTTGTTCAGTCTGGACGTTGGTCTGTGGGTGGTAGGAGGTTGATACACAGCGCTTTACCCCCAAATCCTTCATCACCTGAGTCCAGTAGTTGGAGGTGAATTGTGGTCCTCTATCAGTAATGCTTTCCGCCAGAGTGTCATGTTGGGTTAGGATGCAATTGTGGAAATGTCTAGCTGTCTCTGCGGCAGTGCAGTGGGTGGTGGTAGGGACAAAATAGAACATTTTAGTGAATCTATCTACCATGACTAGGATTGCATTGAAAAAATTAGAAGGGGGCAGTTCCACAATATAATCCATTGAAACGGACTGCCAGTGTCCCACTGGTATGTCTAGTGGTCTTAGAAAGCCTTCAGGTTTGGATCTACAGGGTTTGGTTTTTCCACATGTCTCACAGCCTTTGATGTAGGCAGCCACGTCTTTGTCCAGTTGGAGCCAAGCATAATTCTTCTTGATTCCTTGGATTGTATTGAGTCTGCCAGAGTGGCCAGCCACCTCTGAGTTGTGATAGTCTATGAGTACTTTGGTCCTTGTTTCACCTTCTGGTATATAGATCTGGTTGTGTAATAGCAGGGTGGTTCCTTTTAATGAGAATCCCTTCTTGTAGTGGCGGCTATCTGAGTCTGAGGTCAAGTTGGCAATGAGTTCCGCTGAATACTTGTCTAATTTCTGTTCCTTGGTTATGTCAGGCTTACAGGCTATGATCTTCATGTACATCAGTTGGATGCCTAGGCTGGCAGGGTTGAGGAGTATGTGGGTGTTGTTGTCCTTGGTCTCAGCTGTGGTGTGAAACATATCTGCTCTTCTGCTCAGTGTGTCAGGTACTATGTTGACTTTTCCAGGTTTGTAGTCAATTGTCAGGGTGTAGTTGGCCAGTTCTAGAGCCCATCTGGCTTGCCTCTGGTTCAACTGTCTGGGTTTAAAGAAGTAGATCAAGTTCTTGTGGTCAGTTAGGACTTTTATTGGGAATTCAGCACCACATAGGTACTGGCGCCAATGTTTCAAGGTCTTCATTATTGCAAGCATATACTTGTTGTAGATTAAGTAGTTTCCTTTGGAAGGTAGCATCTTCTTGGAGTAATATGCTACAGGATGTAGCATACTATCCCCTCCTTCCTGAAGAAGGACCCCACCCACCGCAAAGTTGGACACAGTGGTTTCCAGTACAAATGGCTTGGATGGGTCAGGCATTGCAAGGACAGGTGCAGAGGTGAACACAAGTTTTAGGGTCTCAAATACTGATGTGCACTCATCAGTCCAAGCAAAGGTGACCTTGTCAGAGCAAAGGCAGGTCAGGGGCAGGGTAATGTGAGAAAAGTTTTGGATGAAATCCCTGCAATAATTTGCCAAGCCTAAAAAGCTTCTCATATCATTTCTGCATTTGGGTACCGGCCAAGCTGTTATTGCTTCTACTTTGTCCTGTGCCATAGAAGAACTGCCAGTTTTCACCACATATCCTAGGAATTCAACCTCAGTCTGAAAGAATTCAAATTTCTTAAGTTTGGCGTGTAGGTTGGCTTAGGAGTTTTTTTAGTATAAGGTCCAGGTAGCACAGGTGTTCCTTGTGAGACTTGCTGTAGATGAGGATGTTGTCCAAGTATGTGACACAAAATTGGTCAAGGTATTCCCCTAGGACGGTATTGATCATCTTTTGGAAAGTGCTGGGGGCGTTGCACAGGCCAAATGGCATTACTAGGTATTTGTACAACCCATATTGGGTTTAGAAGGCTGTTTTGTATTTGTCTCTGTCCTTAATTTGGATTTGATTAAACACATCTCTAAGGTCAATTTTTGAGTACACCTGGGCTCCAGTCAGTACATCACAGAGATTGTCAGCATTAGGGATGGGATAGCGGTTCTTCACTGTAATGTCATTCAGCTTCTGGTAGTTTATGCATGGACGCATCTCACCATCTTTTTTTCCTACAAATAGCATGGGTGACAAGCAGGGGGGCTTTTGACACTTGGATGAAACCCTTTTTTTCATATCCTCAGGGTATGCTTTCAAGGCTACTTGTTTGCAGTGGTTGCAGCTGTAGATGGGGCTGTGGTGAGTTTGGGTTCCTGGTATCAGGTCTATGGCGTGATTGTAGATTGAATGAATGGGTAGTTTTGTGGCTTCTTCTTCACTAAACACATGGTCCCATTCCTGTAGGGGAGTAGGTAGTATCCCAACGCTAGGTTTAATCTTTATGGTTAAGAGTTTGTTGGTAGGGGTTTGGCCATGGCTCATGCAAAAGGGGATGGTGTCACAAGATTCAGGCCGGTCCAGTGTGGCAGCTTGTTTGCACTAGTCCAGGATCAGGCCATGTCTGTTGGACCAGGAGTTGCCAAGTATAAGGGGGTGGGGTAGTCCTGGAAATAGAATCAGGGACATTGGGTACACATTATGTCCAATTTTCAATAGAAGTTCTTGTTCACACTCATAGCCAGTGTACAAAGAGCTGTTTCCCATGACTACTTGTAGGCTGCGCTCTGAGGCTGTCAATCCTATTTCCTTTGCCAGGCTGGCGTCAATGAAGCTTTCATCAGCTCCTGTATCAATAAAAGCTTTGATCTGGCGCTTGTTTCCTAACAGTTCTATGGTCACTTGGATGAATTTTTAAGACTGCAAATAATTGTTTATTTGCGCCAGTGTGATTGGGGCAGTGTTCTTCTTAGGGCAGGCTCTGGTCAAGTGGCCTGCCTTGTGGCAGTGGAAACAGAGTTCTTTGTGGTAGTGTTGCTGGAGCTCTTCAGGTGTCCTTCCTGTTCTGTTGGGGTTGGTGCTTGGGTTTGGCAGTCTTTAGTTTGAGGAATTTGTCAATGTATGCTTGGATGGGACAGGCGCCCTGCCAGATTGCCAACAAGGAGTTCAGGGCGTAGTATCTGGTGTTGCAGTTTTCCCCTGTGGCCATCAACTTGGCTTCAAACTTGGCATAATCTAGGCATAATTCCATGTCTTTGGCGGTGGCTTTGCAAACCAATCAATGGCGTCTCCTGATAGCATAGCAGCTACTCCAAGAACCTTCTTAGTGTCACTGGAATAGGACGGGGCATTGGCTTGAAAATGTAGTTAGAGCGCTGGCAGGGCGTGGTGAGCCTCTTCAAGAGGAAGTTTTCCCATCTGGGGCATCTCCACTTTGATGAGGGATTAGTTAACTATCACATTCTGAACCTGAGAGGAGGGTCCTTTGGCAGTTTTGGCGGCAGGGCTGGATTTCTTGGGGTCATTTGGGTTCACGTTCAGATTCTGCTACGCGGAAGAGATCAGGTTCTTGGTCCTCATAAATGTGTAATAAGTGATTATCATTGCAAAAAACATACAAGATGCCCCAAGAATAATCAACATCTTGGGGCTCAGGGTACCAGGTTTAAAATATATTGTCATAATGTCAGGAAACCAACCCTGATTGGCTGGCTCACTAGTGTTTGGGAACTGGCAGATTGTGGACTGGGTGGGCAGGGCCCACCAAAGGATTGGTGCTAACTTAATGAGATAGGACATTGACTTGACCACCTACAATCACAGACTGGCAGCTGGGACAATAGTATCTATTACTCCTGTGAGAGTAATGTATAAAATTCTGAAAAGCTTGTTGGTATGGTCCAGTGGGAGTTTGGTGTCAGAGGCAGACATTGGTTTGGGGGTGATAGGTGGTTCCATGTCCATTTGGTAGGCAGGAAGGAAGTTGTATTTATCTCTGAACAGGCGGGGTTTGGTAATGTACCAAGGGCCTTCTTAGTTGCATCTGGTTAACTCTGTAGTTCTGGCCAAGGGATCCTGGGCTAGTATGTTGTTGGCGGTGTAGTCCTTGTACTCAGGCTTTAAGGGGTACTCTGTGAAATGGACAGGAACAAAGGGGGCACCTGGCAGGCGGTACGTAGCTGGAAGGGGGGAAGACAATCTTGGGGTTAACTGGCAGATGACAAGAATAAAATACGGCAATAATTGGGGAAACCAATATCTCATAACCTTTAATTAAAAATGACAATGGAGGTTGATCTCAGCCTGGCAGGTATTTATACCACACTTCCAGGCTTCACTACCTGGCCAGGTTTTCTGAGCTCAGGCGGGTTGGCATTGGGGGTCTCAGATGGTAGTGTGGCACTCGGCACTGGCAGTTTGCCACTGGTTGCTTTGGGATGAGAAGACTTCAAATCCTTCTGTTTGTTGATTTGGGTATTGTGTTCCTCCTTGGGTTCAGTGCCTCCCCCAGTACTTTGGGGGGAGTTTGCAATAACTCTCATGGAGAAACTTGCATATTTCACTGAGCAAACCGCTGGTGTCAGGCGTTGGCACCTTGGGGAAATTCTTGGCATCTTGCACTGGCAGTTTTCTTGCAGAATCCTGTAGGATGGCTAAGGGTTCAGGTCCTGGCAGGCTGGTAACAACTTTATCAATCAGTAGTGGGTTATTGGGTTCCCAGCCCATGGGTCTGGCGGTCCGCAAAGGGTTTTGCCCGGGGTTTGACTCTGGTTCCGTATTTTGAGATTTAGGAGCATCCAAATTGTCATTCCTGACAGTTGCAACCAAGTTTCCAGACTTGCCTGCTAATGTATCTTACAATACACAGGGGGCGCTTGATGAGTCACCCCTTGATGTGTCTAACATCATATGTCAATCTGATAGCAATGTCAAACGACAGGCACTTCCTCCTAACTAGGAGCGCTACCAATTTGACCTACTGATCCCCACACAGGTTATTCCTTGGCTTTGAGCCTTACATGGAACACGCCACTATGCCACCCTCTTTTGGTCTTATGGCTTTCCTCATATAGTATATTAATCACAATATTCTACAATAAATGATACCTTATACTTATTATTCTGTCCTTTCTATTGGAATGTTGTCTTCCCCAATTCCAAATACTGAATCCTCATTGGTTTAGTTGCAACAGTGGTAGCAGCGGTAGGTTCACAACCTACCTAAAACAAAAATTCCCCTTAATAAAGGACAGAGTACAGGCTGTATGACTACTCCCCATCAAGAAACTTTCCTGCAATTCCCAAGGGGGACATCCCCAACAGGTATGTTATTTACCAAGATCAGCTAGTCCTTACAAGTGTGTATAATTGGCTCTGCCTTGGGCAGCGTGACACCAGCGTCATCCCTCCCCAGTTGGGCCTTTCACAATGTATGCTCAATCTCCAGCTGGAATCCTTTTCAGGTGGAGTCAAAGAGGCCAACATTGTCAGTTGGCTTCAATCCACCAAGACCTTCCTTTGTATCTGTCAGGTTCCTAAGCCCATGTGGGTTGCCACTGCATCAGGGCGCCTCACGGGGCCCGCTGCTGTATGGTTTACCAATTGGGCCAGTCAGGAAAGCAAATTCACCTGGGTAGTGTTCTGGGACGCCGCAAGATCCTGCTACAGCAAAACCTTCTTGCCTATTGTGGTGGGGACTCCCCTGTTAGCAATTAAACAGACTGGGTTCATTCCCAAGTATCTTGCTGCCTTGCAACAAGCTCTTGCTGCTGCCCCCAAAACTGTAACCAACGGGAATGCCATGCTTCTAACCTTTATTGTCAATGGGCTCAAGCCCTATATCTGTAAGTGGGTCCCTGTGGGTTGTTGCACCTCTTTAATGACTGTTGCAGGCCATTATGGAGGCCAACAATCAGGCTTTGATGTGCTTCTTCTGTACTAGTGATGCTCTGCCTCAACCTTGTACAACACCTGGCAGTGACCACAACCAAGTGGGCTGCTGACAGCCCCGCTAGCATGACAATGGAATCAAATGTCCTGCAAGGGGGAACTCCAGCTAGCACAAATAAAAGATCATGGAAAAGCCTGGGGGGTTGTAGTTACAAGAGGTTCTACAACCCCACTTGACCCTCCCTCTCAATCCCTGCTTACAAAAAACCCCTGCAACTACAGTGTACTTGAGGTCAAAACCCTTGACGTTTTCCAGGTCCACCATGACAACCCTGTACTTCAAGAAAGCCACTCTTCAAATAAAGTCACCTGTTTATCCTATCCCTTCTGTTTTTGTGGAAATACCCACAAACTACTTGTAGATACCAGGGCCAACCACACTATGGTGGACCAGGCATTTGCTGACTCCCAACAATTGGACCAAGTGCCTAGCAGGTTCAAGGTAGTACAAGTAGCTGACTCCCGTAGGATTGCAATTACTCATGAGACAGGACCATTCTCTGTGAGAATGGGGAACTTCCAGGTTAATCTCTCTGTGCCAATCATGGCAGGACTCAGCCACAACGTATTTCTGGCCTCAACTGGCTTTGGCACAACCGTCCCTACATTGACTAGGATACCTCTGTCATCACCCTCAATAGAAATGGGGTGGGTTTCCAGATCTATCCTGTCAAAATGAGCAAGCTACTTTGCAATACTGTGTTTGTTAGAATAACAGAGACAGGCTTGTACAACTTCAAGGGGGAAACTAGACTTCAACCAGTGTTCAGTCAAGGTTATTTGCGCAGAATCACCTGCGGCCTTTCCCTTGACCACTTCACCCCCACCAGCGCTTGCTGCACTCCTTGAGGAGTACAAGAACGTCTTCAGCAAAACGCTGGACCAACTGTCTCCCCCTCAAGAGATCCAGCATGCTGTACAACTCCAAGGGTTGCTACCTAAGGCACACCCCTTATATTGTCTTACACCAAAAGAAGAAGAGACCCTCTGCTAGCATTTTGTGGATGCGCTTGACAAGGGCTTCATTTGCCCCTTGTTCTCTCTATACAGCAACTGTGGTAATTTTGACTCCCTGGTGATTGACTCCCTTATTTTTGACTCCCTGGTAGTCAACACTATAGTAAAGTGAGAATTCAGCTTTTCCCCTGATCAACAATTGGAAATTGACACTTTTTTAATTAACAGATCTTGATGTGCTGAAAACTTTTAATATAAAAAATAAGCCTTACAGCTAAGGTATACTAAAGTGATCCCAGAAAGCTCAAAAATGCAATAAAACAGTACCCTAATTAATAAAAATAAGGAGAAATAAGCAATTATTTCTCATTTCACTATGTAATTTACACTCTTCATTACAAAAATATTTTTTATTACCATAAAAATTAAAATTCCAATGAACCAAAAATTAAAAAAAACACAACAAATAAAATTATGCAAAATATAAAGAAATATTAAAACTTATTTGATACGGTTCATATAAGTACAACTGTGAATATCATATGTTTTATTAGGAAATTAACAAAAATTAAGATATCTCACTTACTTTCAACTATAAATATTCATCTTAAACTTACCATGAATACATAAAACAATCACTGCTATCTAATTAAATTAAAAAAAACTTAAAAATTAAAACTAAAAACTAAATGATCAAAGCTAATAAGTAAAAATTATATAACTGAGCAAGCAAGCAAGTTTATTCCTCATCATTCTTTCCCTGTTTCATTTTAGCCTCTTCCAGGATGGCAGTGGCAATAATCTCAAGCTTCTACTTAAGCTCAGAGGCCTTATACTTGCGCTGGACTGCACCCTGGATGGCCTTGGTGAAGAGGGTGGTTGGCTTGGTAGGGGGACGTGGTTGGAGAGATATCAGAGCTTGGAGATTGTTTTCTCTTGCTCATGCTGCAGGAGAGAGAAGAACTTATTGAACTTTGGATGAAGCCCAAAGTTGGCTTTATTATGCTTGTGATAAGCCTCTAATGCCAAAGTGGTCTTCAGCTCCCCGTTGATGGCCGCCCAGTACACGTTCCAGCTGTCCTTGGCGCGGGCCTTGCCTCTGCATGACAACCTTCCCAATCCACTGGGGCTCAAAGTACTCAAGGAAAGGCTTGAACTCCGGGTGCTTCACTATGTAGGGATCCTTTGAGAGCACCTTGAACCCCTGCACAGTGTGCTCTGGCTTTAAAAAATCAAGGCACTGAATTTTGCCAGCACAAATCTGCAGGTGTCCAAAGTTCCCTCTTGCTCAACATACTAAGCTTGGCATGGGCCCGCACGTTACAAGCAACTGCTTGGCAGAAGTGGAGGTGGCACCCCTGCACCTCCCTGCTGAACAGCTGCTCAAATGCATTGAACTGAGCAGGCTCAAAGTCCATGATGAACACATGAGGCCCAAGAGCTCTTAGCCTTGCCTTTTCCTCCAAGTCCAGGGTGGCCTGGTCCTTGTCAGAGGCAGGTGGCTTGGCGCGGGTGTGGGGGGAGTATTCTATGGTTTTTTATTGTTGGCAGGAGAAAGGAGGGCAATTGCTTGGCAGAGGATTGTGAACGCAAATATTTAAATGGCCTCAGTGGCCCCAGGAAGAAGAAAGAACATGAGTAGAATCACCTGGATGTTAATCTGGGCATGGATCATCCAGAGCTGCTTGAACATCTGGGGGCAAGTGGCAAAGGTACCATAAAACTAGCCAGGTTGAAGCCCTTTTCAACTCTATCAGGTTCTGCTGAGTTGAGTAGCAGATTATGCGGTCTTTGGCAGCAGGCCCATTGTCATGGAGGAGGAAGTGCTTCCCACTTGGAAGCTGCTTGAGCTTGTGGGTGAGCTTAAGCTCTGAGAGAACGTCCAAAGCCTTGGGGGGAGGGAGATTGGCAGTAATACGCTTACTGCTTATGAACTTAACCAACTGCTCTTGAGTTGGCACCAACTTGAGATTGTTGGGTTTGAGATGTTGCAAAGCCTTTATGGCCAGATCGGAAGCCCAGAGTGAGAGGATGTTGGGATCACCTGGACCAGGTACCATTAAAATCCAGGTTATTAAATTATTGGGGGGCTCATAAGAGTGCTCCCCCTTCTCCGCTGTTACTCACTCCAAGCCCTTGGTGTTTAGCTGTGCCCCGCAAGTCTTATCCTTGCAGACAAAGTGCTTGCTCTTGGTTTGCCGCTTTTGATTAATACAATTAAAAATGTAATTGTCAGCAACATAGCCAGGGCCACCCTTTACTGCAAGAAGGGGGCAAAACTAACTAAGTTTGGCTCCCATCCTGGGGTAACATACCACCAAGATACCGCCCAGTGGAGAACTGGGATGGCCACTCAAAGGGGGGACCACAGGGACAACACAGGGGATGGTTGAGGTAAGTAGGCGTTCAATCCCATCAACATCAGGCCAGCAAGCAACCAGGGCGTAAAAGTGAGAGTGAGAGGGGGCATTGTGGGGGCCTGGAGGAACACCAGGTTGCGCTTCTCAGGGCTGGGCAAGGGTGATACTGACCTCTCCATGGTCACAGGAGTGGACTGGGTGAGACCAGAGGGCTCCAGATCCAGGTTATTGCAGGTTAAACTCCTTACCACAGCCTCTCCAAAGAACAGGAGACCACTAGGGAGATCCAGGAGGTAGGAAGGGTCATCACCCACAAGACAAGCAGAAGAGGAGATCTTGGACCATAGCTCGGACAAAGTTGACCACAGAAGTAACAAAAATGGCGCCAAGGAAAATACAACAAAATTGAGCACTGGGAGTAACATGGTTGTATTTTCCACAAAATTTCAAATAGGTAGGCAAGTTTTACAGGGCAAAAAGCAATATTTTTGGGGCAACAGAGGGGTCCCACAAACAAGAACAAGAAAAATGGGGCCAGGAGAGCACTGGGAAGACTTGGCAGTGGTCTTGGGAGGCTTTTATAACAAAATATATGAAAGCGGGTTTTAAATTAAAGGAATTAAAGGAAAATTCAAAAATAAAGTAAGTTTTATATTGAAATTTGATTAAAATTTTCAAGTTCAAAGTCAACTTTTGAAAGCAAAAGCAAGAAGAGCAACAACTATATGTCTGAGCTTCTTCTGCAGGGCCCAGGAATGATGCCAGGTTTGAAGCTGGTAGTTGTGAGGTAAGTCTCCACAAAAAGACTAACACTCTTAATCTCAAGGTTATAGGAGCTCAAAACAGAGTTTTAAAGCCTATATAAAATTTTAAAAGGTGCAGCAAATTCAAAGATTTATTGAAATTGATAATAGACAAGCAGGGGACTTTCAGTCCCCTTGCTGTGTAAAAGGGAGTGTGTTGCAGGGAAAAGATCACATGACTTCAGGGCTCAAGTCTGATTGGGTGGGGGAGAAATTTTTAGGTCAGAGTTGGGAAGGCTGGAGGGTTTCATCTTAATTTCCGCGGTGCTCCCTGATTGGCTGGAGGGGTTTTCAAGCACTTGGAATTGACTTGAACTTTTGGGTGCCAATGTGGCAGGGCCCAATTGGCTGGATCTGATAGTTTTCAATAATGGTTGACACCAGACCAGTTTAAGTCTAAATTTATCAGGGTTTCTTCCAAGGAAGGATTGGTGGGGGCAGTAGAATTCACAGGGTATGCCAATACAAATCCTTTGTCTACAGTGTGAGCTAAATCTTTTAATGAGTTGAGTGGTTTAGCTGGACTATGGGCAGAATTCTTTGTACAACAGGGGAACACATCTCTATCCAAAGCTAAAGGGGGCAGTGGATTTACATTTACGGACATGATTGAGAAGTAACAGGGGAAGCGCTTGGGGACTTTGAACTCTCTGTCCACATTACAGATATTGTGGATGACCAGTGGATCCCAAGCCACATGACCAGAAGCTTTGAACTTTCTGGAGTACTCCTCTGGCTCATCTTGGGGATCAGATGAGAGAGGGGGAAGAGCCATTAGGAGGGGGAGGGGAAGGGCTCTCTGAGGCCTACTTGGATGTCTCCTTTTTCTTACCAGAAGAATAGGTGGGCTCCTTGGAAGCCTTTGACTTCTTGGTATGTTGCTCCTTGATGGGCTCAGAGTTGGCCTCTGAGTGGTAAAAGGAGTGGTTGGTAAGATCACCATCAGATTTATTGGGGGAGGAATTTTTGGGGAAAGGTGAAGGGAATGTGGAAGATGAGGGTGGAGGGGAATAAGGAGTAGGAGGAGATGGAGATGGAGTAGGAGGAGATGGGGTTGGAGACTTTGCCTTTGCAGGCTTCTTGGCACGCTTGAGAGTGGAGGCAGTTTCTTTGGAGCCCTTGGAGGCTTGGCGCTTGGGCTGTTGGCTGTTGGCTGTTCTTATTTGATTCTGTCTAAAGGAAAGTTTAGTTTTGTAAATAAAATAGTGTGAAGATATGAAACACAGAGGAGAAAGCAAAGCAAAAGTTAAATGAAAAGTATACAAATAAAGTTTTATTTATCAAGAAAAAAAATATTAAAAAGTAAATAGAAGCAAAATAGAAACTCAAAGTATAGGTATAAAGGTTAAACATAGAAAATAAGTGAATTTATGATGAAGCATCAAAGATGTTAGGTTCATCATAACATCTTAGTGCTAAATCAAAGTAAAAGTACAATTAAAAATCAAAAAAATATGAAAATTATATATAGAGCAGCAGAAAAAGTAGTAGATTATAATTGTAAAAAAAATAAAAAAACATTATGTGAAATTTTTTTATTGAGAGTTGAAAATCAAAACATAGTAAAGTGTTGAGTTCAGCACTGTTAATCAGCTGGGAAAAGCTGAATTCTCACTGTCAAGTATGCCAGAGTCAAGCAGAAACATCAAATTTACTATGTGTTTTACATATAAAACTTGCTTAAATTTAAAACAGGTTTGAAAGTTAACCCAAAAGCAAGGCAGTATCATATGCTCAAAAATAAAAAAATACAACATAAGTTAAAAAAGTAAATGAGTATGAAGGTGTTTATTAGTGATTATGGTATGCTGTGAGGAGCTGGGAGTGACTTATTTACCATAGTGTTGATTAAAACGTTAAGAAGCTCTCTGTACTAATCCCCAAGTTAAAGTGTCAAGTGGGTGAGTGTTGAGTGACGCTCATAGTGCATCACATTAATTTAGCCTTAATTCTGAGCCTTTGATTAGTTGAATCCAAAATCAATTGGGTGTCAATTGGATAGAGTCAAACAAAGAAGATGTCAAGTTTCAGTTTC
Source organism: Entomophthora muscae (assembly GCA_014839935.2). Taxonomy (NCBI): domain Eukaryota; kingdom Fungi; phylum Entomophthoromycota; class Entomophthoromycetes; order Entomophthorales; family Entomophthoraceae; genus Entomophthora; species Entomophthora muscae. Next base: position 257,471 of record QTSX02000807.1, on the reverse strand, counting down.
TTATAAATTACATATGAAATCTTAAAAAATTGGGCTTAATTTATGTGGCACCACTTAATCTAAAAACCCAGGAATGACATAATGTAAACAAGTGGGTTATTTGATTAATGTCTATGCCACTAAATCCAGTATAGTGGTGCTTGGGAGCCTATTTAACAACTATGGACACTAATAATAAAAATATAATAGTAAATAATAAATTTTATATAAGCGCATATGTATTTTATTAAAGAAATTAAAATTTGGCTTAAAAAGTGTCAAACTAATCACTTTTTGGTTTAGAGTGTCAAACAAAGGTTTTTTCATTTCTATTAGTAATTTACTTATAAATTGTGTCATGAATCCAGTCATAAGTAGAGGCATTGGGCAGCTTGGGGTGTGGTGCGGCCAAGCCAGCAGGTAAGGCCCACCATAGAATGGGTGCTAACTTGATAATGTAAGATATAGATTGCCCAAGCAAGGACCAGGGTCTGGAGTTGGGGACCATGGAATCCACCAATCCTGACAAAGTAATGTAGAGTACTCCAAACAGTTGGGTAGAGGTGGTCTCAGCTGCGGCAGTAGGTTACAGAGGGCAGTCTGGTCTAGGGGTTACAGGTGGGGTCATGGGAACAAAATATGCTGGCAGGTAATTGTACTTGTCTTTGAACAATCTGGGCGGCCTAAAGTACACCTTTCCTTCTCAACCTATTTCTTTATTTTCTCTAGTTCTTGCCAGGGGGTTGGCAAGGAGTATGTTTTCCAAGTTCAACTTGGCGTAGGCTGGGTTTGGAAGGTACTTGGTAAAGTGCACAGGTCCAAAGAGGGCTCCCGGGAGACAGTATAATGCCTGGGGAAGTTTGGCAGGTTGGTCTCTGGAGGGGTTGGTTGCCTGGTTGTCTACTTGGCCAGAGTTAAGGTGGAAGATTGCTAAGACTAGATAGGGTAAGATTTGTTCAAACCAAAGGTTCATAAAACTTTATTATCAAAAATGATAATGTGGTCATCACCACACTGCCAGCATTCTTATACCATGTGATTTTGCTTCTTTGCTTTTTGCAGGCTTCAGGTCCATGAGTGGTTTGCTGGTAGGGCATGGATCTTGGCTTAGGGTCTGGAGGGCATCAGGTTCTGGTTGGGTACGTTCTGGCAAACAGAAGTGGCAATGTTTAATTTTGCCGCTTTGGTTCACCATGTCACCTGAGAGGGCTAATTGCAATTCTCTTTCTGGACTGGGGACTGGCAGCAGTTGGTGCTTATTTGCAGGGCTAGTAGTGGACCTCACCCAAGCCATGACTTCTGTATAGGTCTGGGCCCTCAGTGGCACCAGTTTGGCAGTTCTTGGCTGGACTGGCTCTGGGGAACAGAAGTGGCAGTGCTTTGTTTTGCTGCCGTTGTTCACCATGTCACCTGAGTTGGCCAATTACAATACTTTTTCTGGACTGGATACTGGCAACAGCTGGTGTTTATTGGCAGGGCTATTAGCAGGTCTTTTCCCAACCTCCTTTAGGCAGTTCACATTTCCTGCGTAGGTATGTGTCTCTAGTGGCACCAGTTTGGCAGCAATCTGGCAACCATTTGGGGAATCCTCAGTATTAGGCCAGCAGGTTTCAGGGCAACTTAAAAATTTGATTCTGTGACTTAACAGATTGGCAGGTCCTGGACCGTCCTGGGGGGTCCAATCTGCCTTCAGGGGACTGGGGTTTGACTCTTGGGTTTTCAATACATGTATTGAAATGTCATTCATGACATCATCCCCTTCCTTCCTGGGGGTCCCTTCCTTCCTGGCCTTCTTCCCAAGGTTTTGTTAGATTGCTAGTTGGGTGTTGGGTAGGTTGCTTAATGGTTCCCAGATGCTTTCTCAGGTGGATATCACTTCCACTTGATGTATTACTGGAGGGTTTTATAGTGGGTATGGTCCCCATGAACATATTCAACTTTGTATTCTTCAGAGCGCCCTACTTGGATGGGAGGGGGTTGGTCTTGAGTTTCTGGTGGGGAAAGGAGTTTCCTTCTTTCTTGAATAGAAGCGCGCAGCAGAAGAAGTTATGTATCTTCCACAAGGGGGGTAATTCTAGTTCAAATGCTACTTTGCCTACTAGCTTGGTGATCCTGTAGGGACCACTTCTTATGTGGGCTAACTTCTGACAGGGAACAGTCAGAGGCATGTTTTGATAGTCCAGATAGACTTTGTCTCCTACTTTCAACGGTTTACCATGGGTCCTCTTCTTGTCCACAAACGCCTTATAAGTCTGGAAAGCACGGGTCAGATTCTTAAGACAGGTTTGTTGGGTGTTGTGTATCTGTTCAATCCAGGTTTGTCCTGACGGGTTTATTTCCTTACTACCAATACTGGGGTTCCAGGACAGGTCAAAGCCATAATTGGCTTTGAAGGGGGAAATTCTGTAGATGTAAGGTCTTTGCTGTTGTAAGCATACTGTGCCATGGGTAGCATCTCTGCCCAGTTATATTGGTTGGCGTTGGCGTAGCATTGTAGGTATTGTTCAAGTATTTAGTTCATTCATTCAGTCTGGCTGTTGATCTGTGGATGGTAGGAGGTTGATACACAGCACTTCACCCCCAAGCCTTTCATCACCTGAGTCCAGTATTTGGAGGTGAATTGGGGTCCTCTATCAGTGATTATTTCCGCCAGAGTACCATGTTGAGTTAGGATGTGGTTGTGGAAGTGTCTAGCTGTCTCTGCAGCAGTGCAGTGGGTGGTGGTAGGGATAAAATAGAACATCTTAGTAAACCTCTCTACCATGAGCAGGATGGCATTGAACAAATTGGAGAGGGGCAGTCTACAATATAATCCATTGAAACAGACTGCCAGGGTCCCGCCAATATGTCTAGTGGTCTTAGCAAGCCTTCAGGTTTGGATCTACGGATTTTGGTTCTTCCACATGTCTCACAGCCTTCAATGTAGGCGGCCACGTCTTTGTCCAGTTGGGGCCAAGCGTAGTTCTTCTTAATTCCTCAGAGTGTCTTGAGTCTGCCAGGGTGACTGGCCATCTCTGAGTCATGATAGTCAATTAGTACCTTGGTCCTTGTTTCACCTTCAGGTACATAGATCCGGTTGTGTAGTATCAGGATGGTTCCTTTCAGCAAGAATCCTTTCTTGTGGTGGCGGCTCTCTGGTTCTGAGGTTAAGTTGGCAACAAGTTCTGCTGAGTATTTGTCTTGTTTCTGCGCATCAATTATGTCAGGTTTTCAGGCCATGATCTTCATGTACATCAGTTGGATGCCTAGGCTGGCAGGGTCAAGGAGTACATGAGTGTTGTGGTCCTTGGTTTCTGTAGAGGAAGGAATCAGGTCAGCTCTTCTACTCAGGGCGTCAGGTACCACGTTCATCTTTCCGGGTTTGTGGTTGATGATCAAGGTGTAGTTGTTTAGTTCTAAAGCCCATCTGGCCTGTCTTTGGTTCAGCTGTCTGGGTTTAAAGAAATAAACCAGGTTTTTGTGGTTGGTTAGGACCTTTACTGGAAACTTGGCGCCACATAGGTATTGGTGCCAATGTTTCAAGGTCTTCATTATAGCAAGCATCTCCTTGTTGTAGATTGGGTAGTCTCCTTTGGCAGGCAGCATCTTCTTGGAGTAATATGCTACAGGATGTAGCATACTATCCCCTCCTTCCTGAAGAAGGACCCTGCCCACCGCAAAGTCAGATATGTCTGTTTCCAGTATAAATGGCTTGGATGGGTCAGGCATGGCCAGAACAAAGGCAGAGGTGAAGGCAAGTTTCAGGGTCTCAAAGGCAGTGGTGCATTCTAGAGTCCAGGCAAAGGTAACTTTGCCAGAGCACAGGCGGGTCAGGGACAGAGTGATGTGAGAAAATTTTTGGATGAAATCTGCAATAATTTGCCAGGCCCAAAAAACTTCTCATGTCTTTCCTACATTTGGGCATTGGGCAAGACATTATTGCTTCTACTTTGTCCTGTGCCATTGCAAACCCGCTGGTCTTTACTATGTATCCCAGAAATTCAACTTTGGACTTGAAGAATTCACATTTCTTAAGCTTGGTGTGTAAGTTTGCTTGGGAGAGCTTTTTGAGTATAAGGTCCTGGTGGCGCAGGTGTGCCTCATGAGTCTTGCTGTAGATGAGGATGTTTTCTAAGTACGCAACACAAAAGTGGTCAAGATATTTCCCTAGGACAGTGTTAATCATCATTTGGAAAGTGCTGGGAGCAATGCATAGGCCAAATGACATTACTAGGTATTTGTACAACCCATATCTGATTTTGAAAGCTGTCTTGTATTTGTCCCCCTCCTTTATTCTGATCTGGTTGAAAATGTCTCTCAGGTCAATTTTCAAGTACACCTGGGCTCCAGTTAGTACGTTGCAAAGGTCGTTGGCATTGAGAATGGGATAGCAGTTTTTCACAGTAATATCATTCAGCTTCTGGTAGTTCACGCAGGGACACATTCTGTCACCTTTCTTCCCTACAAACAGCATTGGTGACAAGCAAGGGGCCTTTGACACTCAGATGAATCCCTTTTTTGTCATATCCTCCAGGTAAGCTTTCAAGGCCGCTTGCTCACAATGATTGCAACTATAGATGAGGCCGTGATGTGGTTGGGTACCTGGTAGCAGGTCTATAGCGTGGTTGTAGATTAAGTGTCTGGGTAGTTTTGTGGCCTCTTCTTCGCTAAATACATGGCCCCATTTCTGCAAGGCAGTGGGTAGTGTCCCAACGCTAGGTTCCATCTTTATAGTTAAGAGTCTGTTGTTTGGTGCTCTGCCATGGCTTATACAGAATGGAACAGTATCACAAGACTCAGGTTGTCCCAAGGTGGTGGTCTTCTCATAATAGTTTAGAATCAGGCCATATCTGTTGAATCATGAGTCCCCCAGTACTAGAGGATGTGGCAATCCTGGCAAGAGGATCAAGGGGGTTGGATACATGTTCTGTCCAATTGTCAAAGGAAGTTACTGTTCATACTTGTAGCCAGTGTCCAGGGAACTGTTCCCCATGGTTACTTGTAGGCTGCGCTCTGAAGCTGCCAATCCTAGTTCCTTTGCCAGGTTGGCGTCAATGAACTTTCATCAGCTCCTGTGTCAATAAAGGCCTCAATCTGGTGCTTGATCCCCACACAGTCTATGGTCACTTGGATTAATTTGTAAGATTGCGCAGAGATGTTTATTTGTGCCAAAGATACAGGAGGTGTATTCTTCTTAGGGTATGCTCTGGTTAGGTGTCTGGCCTCATGGCAGTAGAAACACAACCCATCTCAATAGTGGTGTTGTAACTTTTCAGGGGACATTCCTGGTCAATTGGGCATCATGGCCCTGCTGGCTTGGGCAGGGTACAAATTCTGTCCTTCTTGGTTTAGACTCAGGCCTTTGCATAGGGGTGGTAGTTCCTCCAGGCTCAGTGTAGGCGGGTGGTGCTTCAACAGGTCTTTCATGGCTGAATTAACTCCCTTTCTGAAGATAATAGCAGATAATCAATCCTCAAGTTGGATGTGAGTCTTCAGTTTAAGGAACTCATCCACATAGTCTTGGATGGGGCAGTTTCCTTGTTGGATCTCTAACAGAGATTTCAGTGCAGGTATCTGGTGTCTTGGTTATTGCCAGTGGCCATTAGTTCACTTTCAAATCAGGAGTTATCAAGGAAAAATTTGCCGTCTTTGGCAGTGGCCTTTCCAAACCAATCCAGTGTGTCTCCTGAAAGCATGGCAGCCACCCCAAGACTTTCTCATTGTCACTGAGGTAGGTGTTGGTGTTGGTTTGGAAGTGGAGGCAGAGGACTGGCATGGGTTGGCAAGCTTCTTCTAAGGTGAGTTTGCCCATCTGGGGCATATCCACCTTGGTTGTGGTCTGGTTCACTATCACATTTTGCACTTGTGATGTGGCTGGGTTCTGGGGCTCTGCACCAGGTGCAGGGTCTTTCAATTCTTTTGTAGGTTGGTTCTTCATCCATGAGAGTATCAGGGAGGTAATTGCCTTATGGGTGTAATAAGTGATTATCACAAAAAAGAGCATAAAAGTTGCCCCAGTGTTAAAAACATCTTGGGGCCCAGGTTACTGTGTTTGTAAAAGATTGTCATAATGTCAGGAATCCAGTCATAGGTAGAGGTATTGAGCAGCTTGGGGTGTGGTGCAGCTGAGCTGGCAGGTAAGGCCCACCATAGAATGGGTGCTAACTTGATAATGTAAGATATAGATTGCCCAAGCAAGGACCAGGGTCTGGAGTTGGGGACCATGGAATCCACCAATCCTGACAAAGTAATGTAGAGTACTCCAAACAGTTGGGTAGAGGTGGTCTCAGCTGCGGCAGTAGGTTACAGAGGGCAGTCTGGTCTAGGGGTTACAGGTGGGGTCATGGGAACAAAATATGCTGGCAGGTAATTGTACTTGTCTTTGAACAATCTGGGCGGCCTAAAGTACACCTTTCCTTCTCAACCTATTTCTTTATTTTCTCTAGTTCTTGCCAGGGGGTTGGCAAGGAGTATGTTTTCCAAGTTCAACTTGGCGTAGGCTGGGTTTGGAAGGTACTTGGTAAAGTGCACAGGTCCAAAGAGGGCTCCCGGGAGACAGTATAATGCCTGGGGAAGTTTGGCAGGTTGGTCTCTGGAGGGGTTGGTTGCCTGGTTGTCTACTTGGCCAGAGTTAAGGTGGAAGATTGCTAAGACTAGATAGGGTAAGATTTGTTCAAACCAAAGGTTCATAAAACTTTATTATCAAAAATGATAATGTGGTCATCACCACACTGCCAGCATTCTTATACCATGTGATTTTGCTTCTTTGCTTTTTGCAGGCTTCAGGTCCATGGGTTGTTTACTGGTAGGGCATGGACCTTGGCTTAGGGTCTGGAGGGCATCAGGTTCTGATTGGGTACGTTCTGGCAAACAGAAGTGGCAATGTTTAATTTTGTCGCTTTGGTTCACCATGTCACCTGAGAGGGCTAATTGCAATTCTCTTTCTGGACTGGGGACTGGCAGCAGTTGGTGCTTATTTGCAGGGCTAGTAGTGGACCTCACCCAAGCCATGACTTCTGTGTAGGTCTGGGCCCTCAGTGGCACCAGTTTGGCAGTTCTTGGCTGGACTGGCTCTGGGGAACAAAAGTGGCAGTGCTTTGTTTTGCTGCCGTTGTTCACCATGTCACCTGAGTTGGCCAATTACAATACTTTTTCTGGACTGGATACTGGCAACAGCTGGTGTTTATTGGCAGGGCTATTAGCAGGTCTTTTCCCAACCTCCTTTAGGCAGTTCACATTTCCTGCGTAGGTATGGGTCTCTAGTGGCACCAGTTTGGCAGCAATCTGGCAACCATTTGGGGAATCCTCAGTATTAGGCCAGCAGGTTTCAGGGCAACTTAACAATTTGATTCTGTGACTTAACAGATTGGCAGGTCCTGGACCGTCCTGGGGGGTCCAATCTGCCTTCAGGGGACTGGGGTTTGACTCTTTGGTTTTCAATACATGTATTGAAATGGCATTCATGACAAATTTCCCCTTAAATTGGTATTTTAGCTAACCAAATTATTAAACAGAGTTGAGTTCAAGTAAATTTAACCTTGTTTTTTGGTTTTGAACCCCTAAATTACTAGTAAAAATTAGCTTAAAATTGGTTAAGCCAAAAATACTAATAGATTCACATATGCGGCACTCAACTCCCTGGTACTTGAAAAAGTGTTGAGTACCATGGAGTTGATCACCAGGGAGACAAACTTACTACAGTTGCCTCCATACAGGGAAGTTGTCTTCTTTGTAGCCAAGAAGGACAGGTCCCTTTGCCTGGTCACAGATTATCAGCCTTAAATGAGGTGACTGTTAAGAATAAGTACCCCCTGCCGTTGATTGATGACCTGTTTGACACACTCCTGGGTGCAAAGGTCTTTAGCAAGATCAATCTCACTGTGGGGTACAACCAGGTCTGCATTGCACCAGGGGATGAGGCAAAAACTGCCTTCCGCACACGCTATGGTTTGTTTGAGTGTTGAGTCATGAACTTTGGAATGACCAACGCTCCTTCCACCTTTGCCATGTTGATGAAAAAAGCATTTGAGGAACTGATTGGGAAATGTGTGGTTGTGTACCTTGACAACATTATTGTCTTCAGTCAAGATCAAACCACACACCTCCAACACCTCTGTGCTGTCCTTGACACCCTTTGGAAAAATCAGCTAAAAGCTAAACCCTCCAAATGCAATTTTATCAAGTTGGAGTTGTTTTTCCTTGGGCACATCATCTCTGCCCAAGGGATAAAGCCTGACCCTGCCAAAATCAAGGCAATCACCAGTATGCTGCCTCCCACTGATGTGGGCCAGGTGCGTACTTTCTTAGGCATGGTTGCCTACGTGCGCAAGTTCATTCCAAATAGCAGGGAACTAATTGCACCTCTCATCAAACTCCCAAACACTAAGCAGCACTTCCACTGGACCCCTGTCAGAGATCAAGCCTTCAAGACGTTGAAGCAGAGACTTACAACAGCACCTGTACTGCAGTTTCCCAACCAAAACCGTCAGTACAAATTCAAGACTGACGCCTCTGACAGGGCCATAGGGGGTGTGCTACAGGTAGAAACTGATAATGGTGTATTCCTCCCTGTGGCATATGAGTCCAGGAAGCTTACCGGCTTGGAACAATGTTACCCATTCATGATAAAGAATTAACAGCAATTGTGCACTGCGTTGAGAAGTGGCGCTGTTACCTGGAAGGTGCTACCTTCCCACCCCGCGTCCTGACAGACCACAAGTCACTCCAGTACTTCAACGTGCAGTTTCACTTGACACGCCTCCAAGAAGGCTGGGTTGAGCGCCTATCACCCTACCAGCTGGGCAGTGAGTACAAGCCTGGGAAGTAACTTGTCACAGTTGACGCCCTCTTGTGCCTCTACGTAGCATCCATCACCAGGGATGACGGCTTGGACCCAGATTGGCCAATGTTGTACCTCCGCCCTGAAGCAACTTGTTACAAAGGCCTTAACTCATTAACCATCTCCAAGCTGAAAGACAACAAAAGTTAGTTTGCCACAGATGCTGGCAATGTCTGCCGCCGGGCAGAGACAGGTGAGAAGACACCTTACATCCCCACCATACAACAAGATGACACCATACTGCATTACCACCAAGCCCTGAGTCACATCAGAGGACGTAACCTCTTTGAGATCATGAAAAAAAAGGTTTGATGGCCGCGTATGCATCAAGACATCTTGGATCTCCTCAAAACAGATGTGCTGTGCAAAAAAAATACATCTAAACCTGCACCCCCAAAGTCTGTCTTGCCCATCAAAGCAATAGAACCCTTCAAACAGTGGGGCCTTGACATTGTAGGGCCCCTCCCCAAAGACATACTGGGAAATAAATACATCATAACTGCCATTGACTACTTCACCTGTTGGCCAGTAGCCTGGGCAGCAACAAACCACACCACCATCATCACCCGCTTCATTGGCAAGGAAATTGTGGCCTGCTTTGGGCGGCCCAAACGCCTCATCACAGATGGTGGCCCTGAACTTGTTGGGCATGTCATGAAGGCAGAATGCACCAAGAATGCACTCCAACAGATAGTCACAACCCCATACCATCCACAAGCCAATGGACGTGTAGAGCAATTAAATGGCTCACTGGTTCAATTGATTGCCAAGCTCTCACAGAAACACCCCAATACCGCATGGACTGAACACCTGCCTACTGCTCCACTTATTTTACAAGCAAGGATTAACAGAGGCACTAGGTTCAGCCCCAGCGCCCTGGCCTTTTGGACGCCTGACAGTTTGATGGGGGGTGAACAAGGGAAGTTACACTCTACAGTTCCCAGGAAACCTCCCCTTTTGACAACTTCATCCCTGAACCAATGGCGTGCCAAGGCCCAAGAGATCAAATACAAACAAATTGAAGGAGGGACAAAGCACCTTGATTCAAGATACACCGTAGGTGACCCTATCTACACCCTCAACCTTGATTTGGCCAAGTTAGAACCCAACCACCTAGGGCCTTTCAAGATAGCCATGGTCTATGACAATCACACCTATCAACTTGAAGATGCCCAGGGAATACCAAGAAGCTCCACCATGATTGCTTGTGCCCCTGCCACGCCATTCCCACATAAAGGTTGTTTGTGAAGACCTTCCCAGATCTGCCACAGGCTCCAATCCTGGTGTCTGACAACAAACAGGGGGCAAGGGGGGTGTTGCAACCAAGTTTCCTGACTTGCCTGCTAATGTATCTTACAATACACAGGGGGCGCTCAATGAGTCACCTCTTTGACGTGTCTAACAACATGAGTCAATCTGATGGCAATGTCAAATGGTGGACATTTCCTCCTAATTAGGAGCACTACCAATTTGACCTGCTGATCCCCGCACAAGTTATATCTTGGCTTCAAACCTTACATGGAACACGCCACTATACCACCCCCTTGTGGTCTTGTGGCTTTCTCCATATAGTATATTAATTGCAATATTCTACAATAAACAATACCTTATTCTTATTATTCTGTCCTTTCTATTGGACTGTTGTCTTTCCCAATTCCAAATACTGAATCCTCATTAGTTCAGTTGCAACAAAAGGATGATGTGCTCCATTGGGAAGCAGAAGCAAGCAGCCACATGGGCTCAGCCCATCTCTGGTATATTCTTGAATATGAGCGTCTCCAGGACGTCCCAAACAAGATCAATGGAGTTTACTGTGTAAACTTCACTGAGGACCACCAGGTCAAGGCGGATCAATTGGGAATCTTTATAGGCAGTAACTGCCCACTTGGATGCCCCTTCACCATGAGTTAGCCCCAGGAGTGTGTTCTGCAACATTGGAAAATAAATGTTTTTTTGGTCCATAAGATTGCGCACAAAAAGAGTAGACAATGCCAGCTGCCTTGCCACATGATTAGTGTAGTTAGAGTAGAACATGGCGGGGACAAAGGGGACCAGGACCTGGTGTATTACAAAATTGATTATTTCTAAAAAAAATAGGGTAATAATTTAAGATTTATTATTATTATTTTTAGAATACCTTCTTTAGTGTCTTCCTTGCTGGAGGCTTTGGCAAGCTTAGCCATCCTTGGCACCAGCAGTTGCACCAGAAATTTGGTATCCTCTGTTCTGGTGCACTTGGCAGGTTTGAGATGTTCATACATCTCTGGGTTGTCAACCCAGACAGACTGCACAGAAAGATTGTATGTGTTAAATTTCAGGCCTTCAACCATAGTCTTTTGAAAGTTTAGAAGACACTCAATTGTCTTCTCTGATGTGTCAGGCATTTTAGTCATTAGGGCCTTTGCAGACACCTTTTCAATTTTGTCCCCTGTGAGGACAGCGGACTTCACCTTTGCTTTGACTTTGTGATTGATCTCTTTGATCTTTGCAATTGCAAGGTCCAGATCTTTCAGAAGCTTCTCCAATTCTCTCATATGATTTTTACTAACATTTGCATATGTTTTTATAGCTTTCACTCCAGTAAACTTTGTGTTATTCTGATATTATTTACTCTTTGTTTATCCTTGGTTGTTTTCCCATTTACTACATTCTCCCATCTTTTTACTCATTGTGTATATGTTTTATGCTTATCTCAATAAGTGTTATTTGCTTTGTGTTGACATTTCTTCCATAATTGCCATATTATTTTTGGCACTTTATACAGCCCCTTGTGAAAATATTACCAAAAATTTGGTGATCAGCTAAATTTAAATTAGAAAATTATAAGCTTATTGTGTTTAGAGAAAGTTGTTGCTGATCCAAATTCAAAAAGCTTAATGGTTAACTTTAAGCCTATCAGGAGCTGTGTGAGAGAGTGATTGTTGTGACACAAAGGATCATTCAATAATTCTTTGGTGCATGAGCTCTAATTAATATGATTGGCTGGATGTTTTGCCATTGTGCGCCATTGCCGCTGTGGCAAGTTGTTTATGGACTAGTGCTAACCCAGCAGCTGTGTGAGCACTAGTCCACCAACAACTTGCCACAGTGGCAATGATGCACAATGGCAAAGCAACAGCCAATCATATTAATTAGAGCCCATGCACCAAAGAATTATTGAACGACCCTTTATGTTACAACAATCACTTCATCATTTGACTCCTGATTGGCTTAAAGTTAACCATTAAGGTTTTGAATTTGGATCATCAACAACTTTATATAAACACAATTAACCTATAATTTTCTAATTCAAATTTAGCTGATCACCAAATTGTTGTTAATATTTTCACAAGAGGCTGTGTAAAGAGCTAAAAATAACTGTGTTCTGGATCTAGATACATGGCATAGTAAACATACAATTTTATAGAAATAAGCTGAACATAAAGAATAAAACCAACTACAAACAAAGAGAAAATAAACAATTGAAATTCAAGATAAAGATATTATAAATAGAAAATGTTTAGCGGCAAGGAGTTTATGTGGGAGGGAAAGAGTGATGCCTATTAGGAAGAATAGTACAGGAAGAAAGGTGTTGAAGTGGTGCTGGTCTGGGAGGTCTGGGATTGGATGGGAGGGGCTGTGTCAGTAATATTCCTGACAACAACTTTTCAAAAGACGGCATTTTGGTCATAATCACACCTAGAAATAATGATAAATGTTTGCAGCTATTCCCCCTGATTGGGGAAACTGCTGCAAAACAAGAAATCAAAGAAAAATAATTTAAAGCTTTTATAGCCCAACTGCAGACCACACGGCCACCACTAGCCAGTCAGCCACTGCCTGCCTGCCCACTAACGCCAGCCAGCAACAGGCAGCACACCCCCCACAGCAGGGCTGCTCACTCCTTCCAAATGTAGAAATTGCCAAAACAGGCAACCAAAAAAGGCAATTTCCCAACACCCAATTTGGGGGAAAACTGCTGCCCAAATTTGGTATTTACCAAATTGATGAGGTTGACAGGCTGCCCTGCAAAAAAATTAATGCAGTAGCTGCAAAAGCTGAATTTGGATGCATAAAAGCATCCAAATATTTACCAAGCCAATATCATCCAGGAATTAACAACTCATTGCCTGAAAAACCCCTCCAATGCCACTCTCAAAAGGGAATTCCAGACAGCACCAAATGTTTGGGGTTCCCTGTACAATGTTTTTCACTATTCATGCCTCACCAAGGCTGATAGTATATAATAAAGATCATCCACTTGATGATGGTTTGTGCGATCATTGAGTGAATTACCCCTCAATAATATCACATAAATCATCCAGACTTTAAACAACAGAAATTCCAAGACACTAAGATTTGTCTGATCTTCCCCAGGACTAAGGAGACAAATCACCTTATCTTCTTGGCTGTACTCATAGCCTGCCTTGGGATTGGGGGCCACCAATGTTGAAACAGCAGGCTTGACCTGCCAGCAAGGTTCTGAGTAAGCAGGTTTGTGACCTGTGATTCAATTATCCAGTCACCCAAAGCCAAGATAGAAAAGTGACTTGGATTTCCAAATACAATAACATGAACAGAAGATGATCCTCTCTGGTGGGTAACTTGTTTTGGCGCTTGACTCATTACAAGGATCAAGTCACCCCCTTCATCATCCCACTGTGTGATCAATGCTATCATGTTCCTACTATCCACAATTCACAGTGACTATATAATAAATATCTCTCGATAAAGAATATCTAACCAGTTTCTAAATATTTCCCCCTTGTAACTCTGCTAAAACAGCACAGTTATAACACCAACAACAATTTCAACCACATGAGCCAATCAACAATCCTTCCAACAAGTACTATTAAAAGTAGCTAGCTCAGCTAAGCTCCTCTGATCAGTACTCCTGGTCCACCCTGGTTTTTCCCCAATCAACTCAGTCCATAGTAATCTATACCATGGTTTACTATGTGCTTACGTATTTTGTCGGTAATTTTGGTCAAGTTAACGTCCACACAAAAGTGTTTCAATGGGTGATGAAAGTCTATCCAATTGTAACAGCACTCACTAGGTTCCAAGTGGCAAACTTTGGACCATGCTTAGCTAGAATGCTTTCCCAATTGTTGGGTCTTTACAGGCTGGCAGGTAGGGGTGATAGTAGTGGGGGTTGAACCAATCAGATTTACTGTGATGGCTGCCATATACTGCTCATTATATTCCTCATCTATCATTGGCTGGATTGGTTAGTATATGGCTGTGGCTCAGGGTGGAAGGTGCTTGTCCTTATGTGATTGGTTGCCCATGTTCATATGGAAACCCATTTGGGTAAACAAGTTGGCAACCAAAGAGAGAATCATGGTCAAGGACCCCAAGATAGAGGTTGTTGAAAGCCCGTGGGCAGCGCTCCCAGACTGTGTCTCTAATATTGAAGAACACAACATCAGCCAGGTGGATGTCAGCGTGGCCAGCTGATTAGACTGAGGCCTGATGTCTGTGTCCTTGGATTGACTCAATGGCAGTGGAGCTACCCTCTATCTGGTGGCTTGAGAAAACATAATAGGATGAATTCAATTGATTCCAGGAGTCTCTCAATTCACTGAGAATATGGCTATACCCACAGACATTGGTGTAATCAGGGGTTTTCTAATAATAGACAAAACCCTTAGCCAAAAAAGCCAGGAACACACCAATGAAAGTCCCATCTTGCCCTTCTTCCTTCTATTCTTGGTGGCTTTCCCTTGCTCACCAAAATTGTCAAAAGCAATGGACAATACTTAATGGGAGATGAACATGATATCATCAGATAAACTTGTCAAGAATCAGACAAGAGTGGACTTGATGGCAGGATTGTATGGGGAATCCTTGATGCCATCCCATTGGCCATGTTGCAGTTGGTCAACACCTGGACTGACACCACTTTTCCGTGCATCCAGAGCTGCACCATGCGCTCAGAGACCCAAATACCATGGTGCGCAAGTTGCTTCCAGACCTGGGACAAGGGAAGCTTGGGGTCCTGCTGCAGGAGATTGAGCATGATTGGGAATGCCTTGCTGATCTGATACTTCTGGGCCTTCTTTGGCTTCTTGGCTGTCCCAATCAGGTTCCTCTTGTTCATCAGGCTGTTGAATTCTTGCATGCAGGTAGCTTGGGTAAACTTTAATTGGCTGGCAATCTGTTCCCAGGTCAGGCCACACTGGTTGAGTGCCACAATTTCCTGAAGAATCTGGGCAGTAATTATTCTGTGTTTGGGCCGCGGGAGCTGAAGCCTGATTGGCTGTAGGGGGTAGGTTGGCTGGTGGTGGGAAGGTATTTCAAACCAGGTTTGCAATTATGATTAGCTGGTTGATTGGCAGCTTGTGCAGGGGTGGATAAGGGGACAGGGGCAGAGCTAGACGCTAAGTGACTCTCAAACAAGTCAAAGCCATAGGGGTTGGGGGTCAAGTACAGGCCAGCTTCCTTATACCCGCATCAAAGACCTGGGTGTAAATGGGTGCCTCCACGTTCTGAGCCTCAGCTTAACAAAAGCTGCCTTGGCTGATACTGTCTTGTTTGCTGACAGTGTCAAAAATTTTGTTGTTAAAAGCTATTGTAAAAAACCTAGGATAAAATCACTAAAAGTAGAAGTTTAAACCTTTATGATTTATTTTTTTGATATCACAAGTCCAGATTTGAAATTTCTCAAACCCATTTTACACAAATCAGGAGCCATGAAAATGAGTAAAATGCCTCTGTTCCCAAACTGGATAGCCGTTGATTGGCTGTTAAACTGTTATTTTTCTATTTTAGGCTGCTCATACTACACATCTTGTGCGACTTCATTTCTCTTTGTGCTTGTGAAATATTGCTTCTAGATTGCTCTAACTTTGTTTCATTTTAGTCCTTTTGTTGGTGGCTCATATGAATCCTGATCAGATTATAATATATTCCAGAACAGCATCCATCTATTTCACTTTATGTGCCAGTCCATTTTGTTTGTGGTTTGAACTATGCCACTTGATGTTTGCTATAATTTCATATCATGTGGTAGTTATATTTTGTTTATTGCTATATATTTTGCCAGTTCACCAAAAATACTTAGATAAATTTGATTTCTGAATCTCACTTGACTTGGGGCTACTTAAATCTGAAATCATTTTGTTTCAATCTGAAGTATTTTTGGTTGTTGCCATAGCTTTTAAAACTACTGTAAAGATATGCCATATTTTATATTGCTTTTAGTTGTACACTTTATTTCAGCTTGATTAAAATGCTAAAATAAATTATAAAAATAAAACTAGAGTATATATAGAGGAGTAATTTTATTGTTTCTGAAAATACTAAGTGCACCTGTTTGCTACCACTTTACAATGAAGGTGATGCACTACCTCCCCAGCCACATCATATACAGTGGATAAAGCTTGATTGAAGTACACCCTACAGTTTTTAAAAGGGAAAATAGTGAGGTGGGAATGTAGGAGCAGCTTCTCTAGTGGGACTATAATCCCATAAATCCCAGCCACAAAAAAAGTGTCTTAAATCACATGGTCTACTGAGATGTATACTGGGGCAACCTTCTTGTTATCCAGAGGGTGCTGTGCCTTTTGAACCCCCCACTAGAACCCTGTCTAGATCTTCCATGCTTGCACTAATTCCAAAGTAAAAAATGAACCCCAAGTAAACTACAAGATGAAGACTTTGTCCAACAAAGGCCTACTTGAACCCACACTCTTTATTTTAAGCTGTGCCAATCTTCTTTTTGTGTCTAGTTTTGGAGAGAATTGCCTTTATTGTTGCTGGTACTCCTGTCTCATTCCTGCTTCAAAATATCCCAAAGCCCACTAGAAGTATCTTAGCTTTCTCTGTGGCAGATGCATCAGCAACAGTTATTTTTGACACTGCACCCGCAAAGTTCTCAAGCCAATAAGATAAGGTATGTTCCACCGGGAAACAGAAGCAAGCACCCCTGCAAGCCCGCTCTATCTCTGGTATATTCTTAAATGGGGGCATCCCCAGGCCGTCCCAAAAAGTTTAATGAAGTTTACACAGCAGACTCCACCAAGGGCCTTTGGGTCTAGGCAGACCAGCTGAGTTTCCTTGTACACTGCAAGGGCTCATTCTGATGCATCTGTGCCTGGTTTCAACTTGATAAGGGCTTTTTTATTCATTGGTAACATCCCATTGATGCAACCTTCAAGCTCATGGACCACAGGAGGCGCTGAGACCAGCTGGTGACCTATATGGCCTATATGGTTGGTGTAGAAGGTAGTGGGAGCATATGAACCCAGGCCCTTCCTAACAAGGCCATTGATCTCTAAAAGAAATAAGTATTTTGATTCTTTGCCAATAATTTTCTGTACCTTCTTTAGCTGCCTTGTTCCCAGCTGCTTCTGATGGCCAGGACCTCTTGAGAGCAGCAAGATGCACAGACATATCTGCTTTCTCCTTGGGGGTTCTCTTGTCAGGTTTGAGAGTTCATACATTTCAGGGCCATTAACCCAAGCAGACAGTGCGGTAAGAGTCTGCAAAATGATCTGTAGCCTCTTGTCACCACCTGCACTAGACATCAGCTTCTCTCCAGAAGAAGTAACTGGCCAGGCCTAGATGTCCAGGTATACTATTGGGGAAATTCTCACCAGGTAGTTGGCAGCAGTTACCCAGGGACATCAACTTCAAGTGTGGGTACAACCTGATTGCTAACCCTCACACTGTAATATAGACAAACCCAAGATTGCTGAAGTCCTGGGGGAAGGGACCCGCTTGAGTGGGGAAATGGTTGGAGGTTCCTGCATGGTGCTAGGATAGCTAAACCAGGGAGGGAGATCCAAGTGATGAGGGGATGATAATCCTAGTCTGGGAGGTATTCAGATGGAGCCAACAGTAGGGAGAAAGGATCTGGTGGCTGCTGGTACTGTAGAAAACATAGCTGGCTGGATCCTTTAAGGGATGCAAATAAGATGTATAGGTTTGTAAAAATATAACAGATTCCTGAAAACCACACATGCTCTTGTTGCATATAAAATTTTATTTAGGCAGTGACAACATGGAGGAAGTTTCTCTTCCTCCCCTTTATACTTAGCTGTGCAGCTTGCCAATACTTGAGCACCACTTTCCTGGTGGCATCTTCTTTACTGGAATACTCTTGATGTTCAGAAAAGTGCACATTTGCGTGTGCAGGGACCTGCACTTGGCTTGGGCTCATGCTGTGACATGTTTTGCTTCCAACTGCTGTGGTGTTTCACCAAATGAAATGTATTGCAATCAATAGATTGCCTGATTTCCTAATCAATTGTTTTATCTTCCCAGTCTACTGTTTTCTAATACTTTTGAAATACAATTTCTCCCATAGGTTTGATTTCCAGGCTTAATGGCATGCAGGCCTTGCAAATTCCTGGTCATTTAAGTTCATCAAAGTCAGGTTTTGTATCAAGGGAGCTGTTTAGCACAGGCTTTCATGCATCCATAGAGATGTTGGTAAGTATGTTGTCAAGGGCATCTTGGGCCCTGATGATAAAGGGTTATTAAATTAGAAAGGTTTGGAATAAGCAGTAGTCTTCAGAGCTGTGGCGCTAAGTGGAGTTAAATCAGATTCTAAAATAAAAACGATGGGTCTATAAATATTAACAATAGATCTGGGTCCACCTCTATTTAGTTTAAATCTGAGTTGATCTTGCTTGGCACCACAGCTGTGAAAACCATTATGTATGGACATCTTTACTTCAGTGTAACATTTTCACTATTTAGGTATAGGAACTATATTATCTTTTCAATAATGGAATGAAGTTATATCTGATAAATATAGCTTTAGTTTGGTCATAAAACTTCAAGTTTGTTTACAAAGTTCAATGATTTTTATTATGCAACTTCTATTTATGTTTGTATATCTTTATTATCTTAGAATCTCATTGGTGAATAGAAACTTGAAATATCCTCCGATGGATATATAATCAAAAAACATATTTTTATGAGTTAGCATTATCAAATATTTTTTGTCATTAAATTAAAAAATGGCAAAAACAAGGGCTCAGGTATAACCCTGAGCTTTAAAAAAACGTGATTTTTAGGGCTGCTGTCACCCACCCGAAAACGATGAGGTGATCGGGTGCGATCTGATTGGCTGGTTTGGCGTTTGGTGATTCAATTTGTTATGAATCGAGCTACCAAACCGACCAGCACCGGTTTCGGATGTAAATCAAGAGCCCGAGCTCTTAGCGAGCCATCGAGCTCTCCGGTCAGAAATTTTGAGAAAGTTTAAATCTGCTTAAGGCTGATGAGATTTCTTAGTGGTAGGCTTTGGCTTATTGACATCCAGAAACAACCAAACCTCTTTGTCGGCCGAAATTAAGGTATGGCCTAGAAAAATATTACAGTGAAATAGTTTTCAGATATCGAGTTTTTAGGAGCGGAACCGAAATACTTTTCAATTCTATAGGATAGTTTCAATTTTCACTTTTGGGTTCTTGTCTCAGACCTTTGTCGATTGCTACTTAGTTGTAAAATCGTATAAATACTACTTTATTCCTTTACGGGTTGCTTAAAATGCAGGAACTTGTTCAGCCCCGAAACTTTTTCAAACAATTTTTTTTGGCGATTTGGTTTCCTTTCTTATAGGCTGATCTTTGTTTTTTCTGACTCTTCATCCATTTTATTGTTATTACACGCCCCTTAATTTTCAGAAAAGCTTGTAGCTTCTTAGAAAAATGGCGGCGAGGTTATGTGCAAAAAGTGGATTTCGGTCCTTTAGACCTTTTTCAGTACTTCAAACAATTAGCTCCGGACCCAAGCCTTGTCTGCTTCAGCCTTTACGTTTATATTCAACCACTGGGCCTGGAGGTTCGGATAGTGGACCTACTGATAGCCCAAGCTTTACCAGTGATCTTTCCTCTTTTAAATCATCTGAACACGAGTTGGATAGTGAGCTAGGAGATGTTGACTCTGCAGAGTCCGCCCCTCTTGACCGTGCGAAAAGAAGGGAAAAGAAACCAAAGGAACCCATAGATGTCATGTCTGACCGTCCAACAACCTCTGCTTATTTCACTGAAGATATCCCCTTTACTGAGTTGCTAACAGCCTTGGATCTTTGTGTCAGTAAATATACGGACCACATCCCCTTTTATTCCGCAAAGCCTACACCCGAGCAATTAAAAAAGCCGGCTGATCGTTATGTGCCTTGGTTTTCTCTTCGCCAAATGTGTAGACATGTTCGTTTCAACCTCACAGAAACGCAATACAACTCCTTGATTGCACGGTTAGAGCAGTTAGTGGGTGATTCTAAAGAGGATCTGCACAAGTTGCCTCTTGAGCTTCAAAAGTACCTTGAAGGCTTCTCTCGTACAGGCAAACTTTGGAATGAGCTCCAGGAGCCAAAGACTCTCGATGATATGGGCAGAGCCTACGCCCACGGTAGAAGAAAAGAGGCAGGGGCCCGTGTCTGGCTTGTTAAAGGGGAGGGAGCTATCATTATTAATGGCCGTCCTTTGGCTTCTTATTTCGCAAGGATGGTGGACCGTGAGCAGGTTCTTCTTCCATTTGAGCTCACATCCACTATTGGCAAATACAATGCGTGGATTCAAGTTTTGGGCGGTGGAACTACTGGTAGTCCTTTCTGTCAATCTACCTAACATCAGCTAGGTCAGTCCGGTGCCATAAGGTTGGGAATAAGCCAAGCGCTTGTTATTCATGAACCAGCCCTGCAGACTCTTCTCGCACAAGGTACGCAGAATCTTGAGCCTTCAATAACCTTTTTCCAGAGGGCCTGCTTACAAGAGATACTCGCATGGTGGAGCGTAAAAAGACTGGTCGTCCAAAGGCTCGCAAAGGCTTCACTTGGTAAGTATTTTGTGTCGTTTTTAGCTAATTTTCTAGGGTTAAGCGGTAAATGCTTTCTGGTTGCTTGGAGCATTGGAATACAGATTTTATCGACCCGGGTTGATATTTGCTTGATATAATGTTTTAGTGGTGCATTTCACATAAAAGTATTAATCACATATTTTTTCTAGTTAGGGGTAATAAGGGTAGGAAGATATTGAGGCATTTAGTTACCCTACAACGGATTTTCAGTCAATTTGATCCAACTTTAATTTTCTCTATATGCAACTTTTATAGTTTTACAATGACGTTTTTTAAAGTAAAAAATAAATAAAGCTACTTTATAAATAAAATTAATTTTTTCTTACTAGTGAAATTTAATTAAATTAGCATTTAGAAGGGTCTATTTTCAAAATTAAAGCTGTCAAATGAAAGAAATAATCAAACATGTTGATTCTAGTTTCTTAATAACGGGAGGGGTTTTCAAACCTTTAATTATTATAAAGCTTTAAAGTTATATGGAGAAAATTATAGTTGGATCAAACCTGACTGAATATTCCCTGCCCTAATAACTTATTGCCATCGGCAGTATGTCTTAGATTTAAAACCCATTGCGAGCATTGTACTTCTTATGGCATAATTATGAAAAATCCCTTTAGTATTAAAGTTTCACAGGGCTGTAACAAACTAAGTTTGCGCAGATGCAATTCTTACTACAAACTTCTTTACTTATGTTTTCAGTATCGGAATAGTTTTTGAATTCATGTATAAGGAATCGTTGTATTATGAGGAAATTTAAAAAACTAAGTCAAAAGCCTAACAATGTTTAGCTTGCTAAAAAAGAGAGTACATTCCTACTATCAGCTTTTAAGCACCATCAAAAGGACTGGCGTTTTTAAAAATGGGAGTCAAAGCACATTGGCTACTAAGCAATAGTCATGTCTGATTTTAAACCCTTGGTGTAGAACAACTTGAAAGCTGGCTAGTTTATAGTAGATAGATATTCTGAAAAAAACTATCCTGGAATCTCACAAAGCTTCCCAGATAAATAAAATTACTTTTAAAGCTCTGGGCAGATAATTAAATAAGGTGCCATCAATACCCCTTTTGTAATTAAATATCATTTCTTTTGGGCTGTTAAATAGAAAGTACGCCTAAATCAGAAAAGGCCAAATTAAATGATGGCAAGATGAAAATATGGCTAAATAACAAAGCTAATAAAGTCATGAAAATTGAAACACCAATCTCAAACTTAGCAAAAGCAAACATTATTACAGTAGTTTTCAAACCTGTTGAGATAAACAAAAATCTCAGTCTAAAAACAAAATTAAAATAGATTTGGATCTGATTTGATCTTGTTTTTAGACTGGGATTTTTGTTTATCTCAACAGGTTTGAAAACTACTGCAAATGCTATAGCATTAAACCTAGTTCATACACTAGTGAGGAATTCACCAAAATTTCTGTAGTCAGAGGTTATGCTTCAGGTTCCTTGCCAATAACCATGAGCTGTTGACTTTCTGTAAAGCGTGGTATCTAGGATTTTTATGTGCATGTTAAAAAGTAACCTGTGAAATCAACTTTCTTTAAATAATATAATATAAAAGGTTTATAGCAACCAAAATAAAATGACAAATTTATATCTATTTGAATTATACTAAACGGTACCCTATTAATCCCAACACCATTTTTTTCTAGAACCAGAATCCAAAATTATGACATCATCTATGGTATCATTTGAATAAATTTCTTCTATAAAATACCATAAAGGATGTCATGATGTTGAATTCAGGTTCCTAGAAAAAATTGTCGGGATTGAAGTGGGTACCTACCAACCTAAGATAAAAAGGTGTAGAGGATTAAAGTAAAAAGATAGGGATAAGAAGGCTAATTGTTTAAAGTACAGATGCAAGCTCACTATTTTTTGCACAAAATGATTCCAATAATTTTTATGTTGCAGCCATGCTTGCCACTTGTAAAAGATTTTGGAGTTTCATGCTTGCCTTACCATCACTAGTTTGACTATTATCCAATGGGGAATCTTGTTTACAAGTTTTGGAAAGCTTAGATTCCAAATAAGCTAGCTTAGTGCCCAAATCCATGTTAGTATCACCTAACAGTTTTTTATCATCATGCCACTTTGTGATAACTTCAATAATATTCTTCTCTCTCAACTGCAATCCTTTATTTTCTCTTTTCATTGCATACTTCTAATGAAAAAACAACCCATCTAACCTTGATAAAAAGTCATGTGTGTCAAGCAAAAATATGATTTATTTGTGCTGGTGTGCCTCCCTTATTAAATCAATCTACAAATGATTCCTAATATATCTTTAATCTCCTTAAATACCTCTAAAGAATAGGTTTTGGACACCTCCAGATTTCCCCAAGACTTATACTGAGTCATCTTAGAGATCTTTTTCCTAAGTGCTATCATCTCTTCTTTAGCAACACCAAACTTAGCTTTTTTCAATCAAATACAAAAGACATTAAAAAGTAAAATAATTTGAGCAGAAAGTAGCTTTTGATGTAAAATAATTTTATTTGTTCAATTATATTTTCACTATATATTATTTGAGGTATAATTGGCTACAACTCCCTCCCATCATAGGGTCCATTCCAGATTCCCACTAAGAAACCAACAGCATCACTGTCATTCAACCTGTATCCCAAATGACAAGAACTATATGTCCTTAACCCTTGAGAGATCACTTAGTTACATACCAGAGACATCCAACTTTTAAATGAATATGCAATTTTTGTAGATTTACCTGATAAAACTTCCTTCACTAAAAAACTGGTGAAACAGGCCTACTTCTTATCCCAGTTTCCATGATTCCAGCTGATAATCAGCAGATTATCCCTGGATATGGTGGACACATTTTTGGCTGTTTTGCAGGTATGGGCTGATGTTGCCCAAGTAAAGGTTGGTTCTTTACAAGAGGTGAATGGCTGTTGCTTTGCTTGGTGACCAGCTACAAAAGCTGGTGTTTTCCCAACAATGAAGGCTAGTGTATGCTCTTTATGTCTTTTGGGTACTAGTAAGAGAGACAACAGTTAGTACTATACAAGGATAAAAATGTGTCCTTAAATGAATATGCCATGTGTTATTGAAATCCTTAGATCAACTGAGGCTATAATAAAGTTGGGGGCACAACCACAATGGTTAAATTTTTTATGTTCATGTCTTACAAGTAGCTTTAAAAAAGGCACTTACTGTTACTGTGAAAGCATAGAGTGACTAAAACTATAATTGATATGACTGTTCAAAGTATTATCTGCTTGGCTTAAGAGTTTGGGAAGGTTTCTGGAAAGTAAAGATTGTAACTTTATGAAATGCCCAAGTTAACCACATGGGAAAACAAAGAGAAATGTAGCTTAAAATGATGCTTACTTCTGAAGCCTAGGTGTAGCACACTGATGATGGTCAAGATATGTACTCAAAAGATAGATGAAATGCTAGGCTATTGGTACATAATTGATAAAATGCATAGTTGAGAGGTCTATTATGGCCTAGATACTCTCAATATATAAGCAGATATGCTAGTCTATTATTGCAAACAAACATATAAATAATATATATACTAAGAGCTAGGCTGTCAGTATATGTTTGAAAGGTACTTTTCTAAGAGATCAGGATAAAAATTGTTTTGCTGAGACTTTTTCCTTGATTTCATTATGAGAGTAAAGATATTTGTAAAATTTTGGATATAATCCAGGTGCAACAATCTATTTAGTAGCTTATTATGTGAGCTGGTTGGGTTCAAACATAGGTGAGCTTTGTGATAAAACAGGAAAGCAGTTAACACTTTGGCATGTAAAGCGTCAATGCTTCAAGAAGTTTGAGTAATGAAAATTACTCTTCTATTTGAATTGCAGCAAAACTGTAGAAATAGTGAAGTTTTCAATGTTTTAGTCATTGAATAAGCTTGAGTCTTGTTTACTGATTAATATTGTTGGTTAAAACCCAAACACATAAATAATGGTTGAGAAAACATTGAGACAATGTTTTAAGCTTTTAAGAGATTACATTTAAAAGCTTATTTTACTATAGGAAAGATGGGTGCAGAATGTTTCAAGCTTTTAAATGAGCTATTTTTAAGAGAAAAAATAGGAAAAATACAATATAAATAAGTGGCTGACTAGAAAGTCTAATAATCTTTTGATTGCAAGTGGGATCTTTGTTAGATGCTTAACCTATACCTAGTTGGTTACACATCTGGTTGGTTTGGAATAATCAGATGTCTTCTGAGACGTTCAGAAGTTGCATTTGAAGGAGTAGCTGATCAAAAGAACTCCAGAAAAGTGACAAATCAGAAGGTTTCCAAGAGGATCTTTCTTCTGTTAATAAAGACTATCTTGACACATATTATTCTTTTTTGTGAAAGAGGACTTCCCTAGTAGTAATGATTTTAGAGATGGTCAATAAAATCAGAAAAGGCACATTTTTATTTTTTCACACATAGAAAATTCCTAATTGATGAACGAGTAAAGAGGCTCAAAGAAACTTGAGATTGGGGATATTGTTGTACTTAAGTTTATCACATAAACAGCCCAATGGATAGTGAAACTGATTTGGTAGACCATTAATTGCTTTTAAACAAATTTTACTCTAGTTCTCAATTATCAATGATTAATGAGGCATTATGAGTCTCTTTTGGGGGTATCAGATCATTAAAATTTGTCCTTTTAATAGAACTAGTACTGTAAATTCAGAACCTAAAGGTAAAAATGTGGGGTTTTCAAATTGTTTTTGCATGAACTCACCAACTTAATGGAGTAATTTTCATCCCAGAAAAACTTACTTTTTTATATAAAAGAATGAAAAGTATTCTAGTAAGTTGGTGAGTTCACGCAAAAACTATTTGACAATCCCGCATTTTTACCTTTAGGTTCTGAATATACAGTATATCTACAGAGTGTCACCCCAGCCCAGTTGGTCCCTGGCTTTGACCCAGGATACACCTTAGTGGCATCTGGAGAGCAGATGCACCATAACGAGCTTCTTCTGAAGAAGAACTACTTCCCAGCCTAGCTGTATATTTTTTTATAGCTGCATTGCAATCTTTATAAGGATGATTAATCTGATATGCTTGTTTAAAAAGTGCAAATATAAATTTATAACACTACCAGTTAAAGGTTCAGTTTTAAAAAATGTACTTGCCAACTCCCTCTAAAAAAATTTCATATTCAAACTTGTTAAAATAATCAGTGATGCTGACTCTTTTAAGCTTGATCAAAAGGTTTTTATTAAACTAACTGGTCAATGTTTATTAAGACATGTACGAGTAAGCTTAAAATAAATCAGCATAATTAATCACCTACCAGCCAAATTTATTTTTTACTTGGCTTTATAAATATGGCAATTAGTATTCCAGCATCTCATAGGATGACTATTATTTAAGTTCTACCTGTTAAAAAAGTGAAAGGAAAAGTCAATATTTGTCCTAGCAACCTATCTATTGAGATTCATTGTTTTCATATCCAAGTTGCTAAGAGCCAGATAAAGATAATAATAGTTTATTTACTAAAGTCCTAAATCGCATCCGAGTTTTAAAAACATATAAGTTACTTTAAAATTCAAAGGTGAGCTTTATTTTCATGATAGCCTCAACTAAATTTTGGATCGTTCAATCTAAAAGAGGAAATAAAAATGCTTTGGTAACGATGTAGGCCCTTCTAGTTGATTAAATTGGAAATGAGACAAGACAGATATAAAGGTTAGGGAATCTTTAATCTTTTTATTCGTCGTTAACTTAAACTAAAACGATTTTGGGCTTTTTAAATCTGAGCCAAGGCTTTAAGCTTGTTTTCGTAACCCTATAGCTTTAACTCATATGACGTCTTAAGGCTGCCTCAAGTCGACTAATATTTGATCTTAAATTCATTTCAGAATCCCCACTTAGCAGTCACCAAACAATCCTCAACCGTATATACCCTAGCCTAGACTATTTTCAAACCAAGTAAGCTATGGAATTCTCAATGGTTCCCCTAGTTATGTGAAATTAATTTAAATTTGTACTATTGGATCTAAACTCAAATAACTTCTATTTTTTGCTGAACATTTTAATTGCTACAAATACAATTACCTCAATAGGAATATTATTGTGAAGATATTATATTTTTGTGTTCCATTATATAAAATGAAAATTAATAAAACCTAGCCTTTAAAGCCCATGGAACTTTGGACAAAAATATGCATACTTGCGCTCTGTTCGTTGTGGTATTTTAGTGCTATTTCGCCACCCCTGTGCTTTCAGGGCCAAGACTTAGCTTCTGAATCTTTCCAAGCGAGACATTCATTCAATGTAATCACCGTAGCTTTTCATTTCATGGGTTGGTCAGGTCAAACCGGACTTTTGATCTCTTTCTTTGCAATCCACGCATTTTTATGGGGTGGGATATTGTTCATAGATCTTTATTTAAAGGGAAGATTATTTTTTACAGGGGTTCAGTTTCTTCCGCCTTTCTCTGAAACATATTCCATCTTTGGTATTCCTCTTATTCTTTTTGTGGCGTTTACACCTTCCGCCTACTGGGCAATGAGCCTTAGCAATATATTGTTCAATACAACTTGTTCCCCCCTTACACCGATTTGATATTGGATACGTCGGATATCACCCCAGATGGCGAGAGCGTGTCAAAGGAGTCCACAACGAAGGGTCCCAAAAAGAAAGGAAAGGCTACCTCCAGCCGTAACGGAAATCAAGAAAAAGAACTCACGGAAGAGCAATTAAAAGAATTTCTATCGGATAGCACCCCGAAAACATATTTATTTCAGCAAAAGGCTTCTAAAGCAACGTCGCCTTTCGACATAAGCATCGAGAGAGCCCGCTATGCAACGATCGATACGCTCTTCTTTTTGCCGTTTATTTGCCTGTTCGACTTTTTTATCCAAGATGGCGGAATTCTAGCATATCCCGAAGCCCCACTCAAGATGTTTGGCGTCCCTTCGACAAGGGTGTCCGGGTATATCGTAGTTCCGTTTTGCGCATTTTCTATTGTATCGTCACCTAGAAGCAGCTTCCATGCCCAGTCTCACCTACCACCTATCGACGGTATCTGAGTTAAGGACATTAAAGATCCAAATGGTCATCCTCACCTTTCTTGCCTATGGCTCCCAGGTGTATTGGATATACACCCTTCTTGTATCGTCCAAGAGGATTCCCTCTTTGCTCATCCCTCAAGCTTTCCCGTTGGTCGTTGCCTCTCTCAGATTCCTTTTTAGCCTTTTAGATGGCCCGGAAGAACCTATACCTATCGCTGATAATCTAAGCAAGCCCAAAGCTGCTTGACCCAAGACAGATCAAAGTTAAATTTCTCAAAAGAGCATTCGTTTATTAAAAAATAGCCCAAATATTATTTGCATGACAATGAAATCCTCTTCTTTCAAAAAATTTACGTAAATTTTTATTAAACAACCCTCATATTTAATGAAACCCAAAGAGAACTTAAAAGTCATCGAACTGCTGTACAAATAGCTTTGGCCTATAACCTACAAATTCCAATCCCCATTTTATCACATGCTCAATCTCAAGCCTTTTGGTCCTGTGAGAGTAGGGCTGCGGCATCCAACTCCCGGACAAAACCCGGATTCTGTCCAAAGTTTCTGAGAATGTGGAAGGTAATATATTTTCTATTTAAAGCAGATTTTAAATCCAATCACCTGAAATGCCGTAAAAAAGAAGATCTTTGTATGGGGGTGGGATGCCACAGCCCTATGTGAGAGTTATTGTCTTTGTTAGAGGAATCATTGGGGATTGTAGACCTGCTGATTTTACACATCTTTCTGAAGACATATATTAGCTACCAAAACAATGTATATGGGTCTACTTTGAACTGATAGCTTATCACTTTATCATTCAAGGGTGAGTTATTAATGAAAGCCTTCAAGTCTATCTGGCTGTGAAGTGTCTTTGTTTCTGTCTGTAAGTTGTAAACCAAAGTATGTCTGGGATAACTTTAGCCTTTTCAATGAACATAATCCACCTTTCCTATGCTAAGCAAACTAAAGACAATACAGCCAAAGAGAATTTTAGTCAAAAATGATTCTATTGCTGAGATACAATCTAGCCAGTGACTGCAATATACCCAAGGGGAAGATACATATAAACTTGTTGTTGGGCTTCAAGTGATCTATTTTATTTTACTAAAACATACTCTATCCTAGTTAATCATACAGCTTTTGATGGCTACTTCTGTGAGTGATCCTATTTTTGTTGGTCTCACTCTTTCTGATAGGTTGTACTTGATTTCTATATCACAAGTTACCTTTTTACAGTGCACACTTTGACCCAATTACAGAATGTACCCTTCAATGGGCTGACCTTATT
The DNA here is from genome assembly GCA_014839935.2 of Entomophthora muscae. Lineage (NCBI taxonomy): Eukaryota > Fungi > Entomophthoromycota > Entomophthoromycetes > Entomophthorales > Entomophthoraceae > Entomophthora > Entomophthora muscae. Next base: position 228,591 of record QTSX02000807.1, on the reverse strand, counting down.
TGTAAAAGTGAGGTCTTGCTGAAAATATGAAGTGTTGATAAAATGGGAGATAAAAATACCAACTCGTAAATAACTTTAGCAATAAACCAATTCTGAAAGTCAAAATTCTCAAATGGTAAACTCCAAGTAAAGGCATTGGGAGGAGACAGCCAAGAAAAACTGGGCAAAATAAAACATCCAGCAATATGAAGAAATGAAACAGAATTTTGCAAATAAACAATTTGGCAAAATTTTCAGGTCCCAAGATGCCCCTGACAAATTATCTGCCATCATTGCCTCAGTACCAAAAAAACATGAAAACCCTGTAACAATACTCTCTCAGATGCAAAGCCACCCCTCAGTAGCCTCAAATAGCCCAGGATTTACGAGGCCCACATGCCACAAACACCAGAAACTGGCAACATGAGCAAAATTTTACCACAATCTTATTGGAAAATGGTAGATTATTAAAGCAAGCAATTAATCACACAATTTGGAAATCAAATTGTTAAGGGATTTACTAGTTGTTGTGGCATCTCAGCAGAAAAAAGCCAAACATTCCACAGCATGGCAGCAACCAATGTGCTGCCCCCTGCATGCGCAAACCTTCAGGATTCCAAACTAGAGATCAGTGACACTGAAAATCATGCCACCAATCAACTAGTGGCTTAAGAAATTGATAACCACTCAGTAAGTATAAAATATGAGGAAAGTAATCCTTTCTCATTGTTGACATCATTAATAAAGAACTATGTAAAATTGTGCTCTACTATTTTGAAATAGGAGAACACAGCAGAAAGTCTTTATGCCAAAAGACTTTTAGCTCAAGCTAAGCAGGAGTTAGAGACCTGGGCGTTGCAACAAGGTAAAACATATAATTTTTTGCCCTGTATTGGGACAATGTAAATAGCATCTTTCCTGAACAACAGGAAGAGGGCACTTGAAGCTTAAAAGGAAGTGCAAAAGTAGAATGTAGATAAGCTTAAATTTATTTATAAAGGGAAATTATCTTAAATAACAAAGGAATTGATCTTTATATCATTAGTGGAGACACCAATGCAGCATAGGGCTGGTAGAGGTGCAGGTAACTCAATAATTGATCTTGATCCAAAATTTGATAAACTGAACAGTTCAGTTCAAAAGCAAAGCCTCTTCATTTCACATTAAATATTTTGGGCCAAACTAGCTGTATGTTCAATAGATAATACTTGTGAAGTTGGGTTCACAACAGTGAGCTCAAAGATAAAATTAATTAGCTGTTCCCCGTGTTCAAGGATACACTTTATCATAATTGACACACACTGAAAGGGCTATGTAATGGGCCATAGACACATACAAGGACACAAAGCTGGTTTGACTTGATCCAATGGTCCTCAGGGAAGTTTACTATGTAAACTTCATTGAACTTATTTTAGACATCCTGGAGACGCTCCCATTTAAAAATGTACTTGAGATGAGATGGCCCACAGGGGTGCTTGCTCCTGCTTTCCAGTAGAGCATACACTTTCTTACCTGGTAAAAAAATTCAGGAATGTGGTGTCTAAATTGAATATTGAAAATGCAGCAGCTGTTAAGAAGACCAACATCCTCCTGGCTGACTTTAGACTGGCCTGGTGCGGGGACAGGACGGGAGTTCCTTTGGCCATAGAGACAATCTTCTAAAAAACAAAGTACAAGAAGAAAATTAATACAGTATACAGCAAACTGTACAAGTTCACATAGGCCTTTTATGGGAAAAGGCTACATATTATGATTTACCTTGGGTACCTGTTTTACTTGATGGGTGCTGATTTCAAAGACCTGGACAGGGTTTTATTTGGGATCAACAAGGCCATGCTCTACTTGGACAGGAAGAAAGTTGTCCTGGGGTACAATTTGGTGGACCATGTAATACAGGACACCCTGGTCCTAGCTGGTACATACAGGTTTGTAGCCCTACCAAAATCTGCTACTAAATTCTCACCTACAATTCTTTCTTTTACAAGCCGCCAGAATTTTTTCAATCAAAGTGTATACACTGTCCACAGTGTGGCGGTGGAGGGTGTGCACCACCTTCATTGCCAGGTAGTTGTACACCAATAAACTCACCACAGACACTAAACAATAAATCTATTCCCCATTAATATATTAACTTTTATTTGTATTTTTTTAAAAAGTAAATTTTAAACAGCTTCTGTTACATGATATATTTCAAGAACAAACATATATAAATAAAGTATCTATATAGTATATTTGAAAAATTTATTAATGAAAATCATCATATACCTCGAGAGCTTTACTTTTTTAATTATCTTTATATATTTATGTATTGTTAGTGACATGGAAATATACTCAATATAGCTCAGCATTAAGTGTTTGGGATAGCCAACACAGAATATAATAAAGCAATTTAAAATAAAAGTAGGAAATTGAACCTGTGTCAGGAACTCACCCTGAAGGGAATAGTTGTCAAATATGGTGGATTAGTACAGAAGGGTTTAACCCAGTGATCATAGAGCCAATTGGCACAGAAACCATACCCAAATGCAATAACTCTCCAAGGATTTGATATATTCCCAATAAGGAATTGAACCAACCAAGGAAGGTGTACTGTAAATTCAGAACCTAAACGTAAAATGCGGGATTGTTGAATCCTTGGTCCAAATTTCAAATCACTTTTGCGGGCAACTCAGCTGAGTGAAAAATAAAATATTTAAAAAAATCAAACATTTAATTTGACTTTTTTGATTTATTTAAATTGGCAAATTTCAAATCTCTTGAGTAGATAACTCATCTAACAAAATACAAAACTTAGCAAACAAATGTGGGATACATGAATCAGAAATGCAGTATTCTAATGTACAATTTGAGATTTCCTGTATTTCAAACAAATCATAGACATCATGGAAAACTTAACAAATCTGAAATTGCAGGATTGTCAAATCCAAGAACCAAGTGTCAAATCATAGTTGCAAGGAATTTGAAATAAATATAATTTATGGGTTTCTAAAAAAGGATGCTAAAGGATCTAGAGTGAATTTGTGCTAATTATTTTAGGAATCATAGGCATTCTCAAAAATAACCCTATTCCATTTTAGGACGGCTAAAATTTAGATGCTTGATTACAGTAGATTTCAGAAAATACTAATAATAAAATAGAATTATATATTACAATCTGATTTTACCATGTTGCCTTTTCCTTGGTGTGTTGATAGTTCATTTGCTGTTGATAAGGTGCTTGCATTTAATTGGATGGTTTCACCTCCAGTTGCCTTGGCAATAGGAAATCAAGTTGCCTCCACGACCACAGTTGGTCTCAGGGAGGCGGCTTGATTTCCTATCGCCAAGGCAACTGGAGGTGAAACCATCCAAGTAAATGCAAACACCTTATCAACAGCAAATGAACTATCAACACAACAAGGGAAAGTCAACATGGTAAAAACAGATTGTAATATATAATTCTATTTTATTATTAGTATTTTTTAAAATCTACTGTAATCAAGTATCCTTAATAGCAATAAATTAACACTTTTGTAGTAAACTGATTGTTTATCTTTCACCCTCCTTTCTTCCTTGAAAAGAAGTTTTGTTGGCCCCTTGGCTACGCTGGGGGCCAAAAAACATTTAATTTTTTTTTGCATCATCAGGAGAGTAGCTCACAAATCATTATATAGGTTTATGGTTGCTATATTAGTGATTTAGAGTGCATAATATTGCATCATTTCCAGTTTGGACAATTTTACATTTCACTTAATTTCATGTCTAAACATGGTTGTTGAGATTGGATTTTTCATTTGATTTTATCCAGAGTGGAGCTTTTTGATTTGGGTTGATTTGTCCTAGTTTCTTACTTTACATTCAATTTGGATTCCAGTTTCTGCAATTAATACCTGAGTTTACTAGTGGCATTCAAAAGTGATTTGAAATTTGGTTCTTGGATTTGGCAATCCTGCAATTCCAAAAAACATAGTAAACTTAATGAAAATGGTTGATGGATTTGAACGCTTCAAATCTGATTCCAGTTAACTTATTTTGTCCATTGGAAAATGCAGTTTGACTTGAACTTTGCAAAGTGTCTATGAGTTCCCAAATTTTTAAAATTCAAATAAAATACAAAGAATTAAATTTAATTAAAAAAGGCTATCCTGCAAAAGTGATTCAAAATTTGGACCAAGGATTTAAAAATCCCGCATTTTTACGTTTAGGTTCTGAATTTACAGTATGCACCCAGGTAGGCAAGCAAGGAAACGGAAGCAAACATATGGAAAAGACTAGTTTTCACAGGATTGAGGGATGCAGATTGAGGCTTTTGCTTGATAGGAGGATTAGAAGAAAACAAAGAGGCTGTATACCATCTTCCTGGGACCACTGGTGCCCACTTCCCATTATTGCAATAATTGGTGCTGGTTCCTGTACCGGGGCGTGTCTCCATCTGAACAGTCAAATTTACTAAGGTACAAACCAAGATTGGAATCATCTATTTAAGACAGATTCACCAAAATTGGGAAATATTATATGGTTTCATGAGAATTTCCAAAAGTCTTACAAACAATAAGATATAAAGTTAGGTTTAAACTCTTTATTGATTGAGCAATGGTTAAAACCAATGATCCAGGTTTATATAGATAGAGAACTGGAGTTGATGGTCAGGGAAATAACTGTTAGGGGAATGGTTTCAACTTCAAGGAGTGCAGTTTCAACTCTCAAATATAGGAAAATTAATTGGCTAATGTTTCAGTTTCCTTAAACTTACTTATTACCTTTAGGATCTTTCAAACCACAGTTAGATCTGTTAAGCTTTATCATAAGTTTCAAGCTTCTTAATAGATTCTGTAGACTTAATACCATTGTTTTTGTAGCTTAGTAAATTCACTATATGACTGCTAACATCAGCAGAGAGATTTGAGTGATTTGATTGTCTAAAACCCTTGAAATCTGTAAATTTACGCTCAGGGATGGTTTCTGAATATATTTCACTATTCTGAACTGATTGCCAAGCCTGCACAGAGGAGGTTGTGGGTTTTAATTTTGTCTGGTGCAGCAAAGATTTGGAATTAACAAAAAACACAGTTTTCAATGCCTGGTTCTCCAATTTTAAGCAACCAATCCATATAATCAATTAATTACTGTGAATCATGGGTGGTAGAATCATCAGGGATGATGGTTCTGACACTATGTGCTAATGGCAGGAAATCTTTGATTTTGTGCTTGGCAACTTTTAAATATAAAACAAATATCAATAGATTTAAACATTATAAGAATAAAAGATAAATTTAAAGAGAAAACATAAAAACTAATATAATATGAGTAATAAAAAAAGTCATTTTAATCAATTGGCTGATTATCAAGGTACATAGAAATATATGATTCAGAATGTGCATATAACTTAGTCACAGTCTCAGCTGGAAGGTTATGGACCCCACTTATATCAAATAAAACAAGGCCTCTGGCCCAGATGGTAGCCCAGCTTAACAAATTGCTTGTACCACCCAAAGACCTCTTTGAATGGGCTTAGGAATGGGGAATACACTGGGAGAAATAATACACATATAGGCGCTGTAGCTAATTGCTAAAGACAAATTGCCATTTCTGTCTTGATTATTGGTTATTCCTCAAGAATATATGCCAACTTGTGGAGTCTAACATTATCCAGTACAATAATGTTGGTAAACTCTGGGCTAGTGCGCCTAAGATGCTCTTGTACCAATCAAAGAAATGATAGGAAGATCATGCTATTATGAGATCTCTTTGTCACAGCCCATACCAGAGTCCGGCTGGACTCCCACAGGGGAGGCGGGCCAGGCCTGGAAGACCATGTACACAATTGGTGCTATTCTGACTAGGTAATTCACTGTTGTAGCTAGGGGACGCTAACTTTCAGTATGGGGCACAACCCAATTGGCCAGCCTCAATACTGTGATATAAACAAACCCAGACTTACTGAAGTCCTGGGCAGGAGGCACGTTAGGCAGGGGGGAGTAATAGGAATCTACTTCATGGTAGGCAGAATTGTAACTTTAGGGTGACCAGGAGGGAGATCCAGGTGGTGGGGATGAAAGAACTCCAAGTCAAGGGTGCAAGATGGCTTAACCAAAGTGATAGGAGAAAAACATGGGGGCAACAGATAGGCACAGTTATATTGTGTAGCAAATTCACAAATAGATGAAAACAGAATAACTATATTGATGCAAAAATAGATCATTCCTTCAAGAAAATAATAGGTCCTGGGCATAAAGTTGTTTATTTTATGATGTCAACAGTGAGGAGGGCTTTTCCTCTTCACTACTTATACTTACTGGTAAATGTGTAGCCTTTTGTGCCACCAGATCTCTGGTGGCATCAATTTCAGTAATACTTGCAATTTTGCCAGGAGTTTGCGCACTTGAGCCTGGAGATGGATGGGCATCAACTGGCATAACAGGAACTTTTGTTGGGCTACAGCAAGCCAAGGTGCCACAGCTATTAATAGATTCCACAAACAATCAAGCGCCCAATTGCACAATCAAATAATCAACCTACTGATGTACCATTTCCTGATAGTAAATGGCCCCAAATTTGTTATTAGATTTGATGTCAGGGATTCAAGGCTTGTGGTCCTCTCAAATCCTAGGCCATTTTTTTTTCAAAAGGGGGGTTTTTCCCTCTGGAAGGCAGTTGGTAAGGTTTTTCACACAGTTGGTTGTACTATTTCCAGATAGGCTAGTTAATTGTCCAGGGCATTCCGAGCCCTGTCACCCTTGATCATTTGATACATCTCAATCCCTTTTAGAACAAGGAGAGCCACCATAGAATAGGCTGTGGCGCAGACTGACACAACAAGATACTCTGTCTTTACACCTCTGGGGATATAGCCATACTAATTGTGCATTGACAAGAAAAATGCTGATTTGTTGATATAATAAAATCTGACAGTCCCCTTGGCTTTGAGGGCAGTGTACACCTCAGTGCATTTTTTCCGGGTGTTGGGAATTTTGACCAAGCAATGATGCCAATTATGACAGAGCTCACGGATTAGGGTTGCTGTAACCAAAACCATAAATTAGTAGTATAAAATACAACAATGCTAATTATGACAGAGCTTGTGGATATTAATTGCAGCTGAAAAACAACATAAATTGATGGTATAAATCATATGCATATTGGATCAGCAGTAGTCTGCTGACCTGAACATTAAATTATCCAATGATAAGCACTGCCCTGGCACTAAATGATACATGATTTGCCACCACACCACTTTAGAAAAGACACAGGCACTGCCTAGCAACTGGATTATACACCAAAGCGCCAAACTACTTTTACGTCAAGTGCCAAAGCACCAACAGAAAATTATTGCAAGCGCCACAGTGCCACCTTATTTCTACATTGAGCGCCAAGGCGCTGGGTTTGATTCCCCATTATTTTGAATTCCCATATTTATCATATTAATAATCACTATACCTGGAGTATGCCAGAGAAGTAGGAAGTGATCCTGAAGTAACTAAATTATTCCATGCTAGCAAGGATCACCTGTGCTGGGTGAAGATGAAGATATTCTATTGGTTGACATGAAATAAGCGCCAAACCTAGATTAATAATTACCCAAATTAAGGGGGTGTTATAATGTCCTAGAAGACATTGCTAGCAATCCAGGGATCAGCCTTGCAGAAGGTATAAGAAGAATTAATCAATTACTATGAATAAAAAATCTTTCTTGTCTTTAATATATCTTTAATCTGGTTAACCTTTATCCTGATCTTTAAGTACTTCTGCGCAATCAGAAGCCATTGTCAGACAATAATCATGATCCCATTCAATCCTGGATCTTCTGATACAATACTAACCATATCCTCACATATGACTGTATTAAAGAAAATGTCCTGTGCCTTATAATATTAAATAATTGTGTTGCTGTAATTCAAAAAGCTCAACACTGGGTCTTGACATTGGCTGGGCTGTTTCTATTGTACGGAGATACCCCAAGTATTTTCCAGGAAAAGCACAGCCCCTTGAATACACAATAGAAAAAAGAAATTGAATCCTTAATACAAAAAGTAGACTTGGTTATGGACTGTATATTTCCCAGTTCAAGATGACAGTCTCAGTTAATCCACAGTTGAATGGCTCATTTGTGTTCCTTAGTGTCAGGGATTTCTTCCCTGAATCCATTGATTATATGAATAATACCCTCAAAGACAACACAGCAGAGAAAACCAACAATCTAATCCTGAACTCCATTGTACATCCTGGCTTGGAGCCAGACAGGATTCAAACCCAGAACCCTAATTACAAGGTTAACGTTAGTCAAAACTCAGTTCAAACCCATATAATACCTATTTATTATAAACCAATTCAGTTGGGTTTTGCTTTTGAACTCAAAAAAAAGTTTGAAAAGGTTGGTAGTCTACTATGCAATGTCACTTACTGCTGCATATCTGATTGGCTGCTTCAATTGGTCTTGACAATCTTGGACCCACTTTATCTACCTTTGATGCAGGCTCCCTACTGGTTCTACCTTCATCTTCACTATAGACACCGTTTAAGCATGGCATTACTTGTGGCTTCCTCTTGTTACCTCTGGTCCCTCAAATTAATAAGTAATATTATTAATTTACAGGTAGAACATCAATTGATAAAGATAATCTTCTCAGCCATAATTTCAGTGAAACTTCATTTCAAATCACCTTCTACTCATTTAACCTCTTAAATGTTCCACCCTCTATTTCTGGGGTATTTAAGTGAGCCACCCTTACTATTATTACTTGTTCCAACAATAAAGAATTTCTAGTACTCTGTTTGATTAAGCTTGCCTATATATCCCCTTTTGAAGCCATGCAGGGAATTTTCTTCCTGTTCTGGTTTCTAGCTTCTTTCTTGCCTGTGGTGTTAGCCTTGGAGAACCCAACACCAACTACTGACTGGCATAACTCCTCCCCAGACAATTCTCACCAGAAGAAATCCCTGGCCCATGGTTGGTTTAAGTACCCCTCTGGTCACTGGGGGAGGAAATTCCACTATGGTTGTTCTTCCACTCCTCCTCCTCCAGCAGAACCTTTGTTGGTTAGGCCCAATGCCTCATTATACCTGTTAACATACATGGTGGGATACTATCTGCTGGGTTGATTCAGCTCTATGATGGGAAGATTTTCCTACCTGGGCCACTTAGGCCATCTTGCCATGATCACAGTACCCATTGGATCATTAATAGCAGGGCTCAACTTAGGGGCCTTGACCCACCAGATTAGGAGCTTGTTCCTTATCAAATAAGTCCCTGAAACTTAGTGGGTATGTTTGACAGGCACATGAGTTTCTCTGCTTGTAGAATTTTCCCAGTGTTGAGAAACCAATTAAATGTTTTATTGGAATATTTTAGATCCACTCCAACAATAACTGTGGACTTATTGGGGTTACAAGTATACTGTATCAACTTGATAAGAATAAGGTGCTTTATGTTGGGAACAGCCTGTCTTTTTATGTTTTTGGGTACAATTGAATCAGGATCCAGCACAATGACTGGCACTTAAGGCATATGTAACTTGTTGTAGAAAGCTGTGACCTTCTTTAACACCTGCTTTCCCTTCTCAGTTTTATAAAACCAAGGCTCATTATCATTGTCTTGGTCACCATTACTTACATAGAGCTTGTGGCTAGTGTCAAGAACTGGCTGAACCTTTTATATCATGGCTACTGGGAATGACTCCTGATGGTAAACAGGGTCAAATACCAAAGAAGTGAGGTCAACTTCCTTGTTGTTTACTGTTTTAGATGTGAAAAACTTAGTGGTCTTTCTTAATAGCTTGGGAATCCTTGGATTTATTTTGGTGTGCCTACCCACCCTGTGAAGCTTGAAATGATTGTTGTGTTTGTGCAACCTCACCAGTATTCTCTACTCTCCTTTCTTGGTCCTGAGTTGGCACTTGTGTTACACTAACACTTTTTTTGACCTGTGATCCAACCCTAATCACAGCACAGCTTGGTTGTGTTGAAACTCAGTTTCTGTGTCCCTCTCATCTTAATATAAAATAAAATACCAAATTAAGCTAAATTAAGTTGTAACTCTGGTTTTAATTTTTCTTTTTAACTGAATATGGTTATTTAATTATAATTTACAGCACCTGTCAGAGCTTCTGTTTCTGCTATTGGATCTGGCAGTCTAAGTATCATTTGATTCATTAAGTATATGTGAAATCTTTGCCATTCTGTGGAATGGAATTCTTGTATGATAACAAGCATTATCTACGGTGTCTGTTTAGTTCTTGGCAGGGCAACAACAAGCAATGTCCAAGGGATGCAAGGTACAAGCGGCTCTCTAGCTGGCGGCTTACTAAGGTCTTTCAGTACTGACAAGGGTCTTTGAACTCAGGGTTATCTTCTACTGAAAAAAGGTTCTACAGTAGGATTATCTTATTTTTGTCTGCCTTCTATTAGTCCAATGGAAGGGCTTTTATAGAGCTCACGCCCTCTTGCCAGGATAATTTATCTGATGCTATCAACTCTTTCTTGACCATTTTTTTCATCCCCAGACTGCCAGCATCAACCCCCAGAGTCAGGCATCCATGCAATGACATGGGATTCAATATCATAGTACCTGCGCTGGGTACTATTTACTTCATAACTATGCATAATTTATTAGTGTGCCAGAGGTGACGGCGCTAATTAATTGCTCTATTTTTAGCAAATTAATAATCAGGTCACCTAGCAACCTTTCACAGCAGGAATTTGCAGTGGCACCAACAGGCTGTCAGCACAAATAGATCCCAATCTTTGTTATTCTCCAGAATCTCATCATCTCCTTGGTGCCTTGTCATTGAACCTATTTTACTGCTAACACAGCGGTTTGCTAGAGTATTCCAGAATAAATCTGGCCAATCAAGATTTGATCATAATTGATGGCCTAGGATGCTCCTGGTTGGCCTTGCATCAATTGGCCTGAATCTACTTTGTAAAAGCTTCTGAGATCAATTAGGCTTGACAGTAGCATATTGGAAGCTTCTATTTTTGATGAATTGGCAGGCCACTACTATTTTCTAAGGTAGAGAAAAGTCAATATAAATTCCTGACACCACCTGACTACCAATTTATAGATTTATTATTTTTTAATTTGTTGTTTTTGGTTTTAAAAAGCCAATTTTAGAATTACTAAATCAATTTCCACTCATTTCCCCCAGATTTTTTACCACATTTAAACACCCAGAACAATGTCTTTATAAAATGTTTCAGATCTCATGTCTTAATTTAGATAACTAGGTGTTATTCTTGTTTATAATTCATTTAACACAACTGAGTTGCTTTGTTTACATATTGAGCTACTATAGTGTTTGAATGAACCAACTAGAGTTCAGTATTTGATTGGGGAAGACAACAGTCCAATAGAAAGTAAAAGAATGAATAGGATAAGATGCTGTTTATTGGTAGTTATTGTGATTAATATACTATATGAGGAAAGCAACAAGTCCCTCAGGGGGTGTCATAGTGGCATGTTCCTTGTAAGGTTTAGAGCCAATAATAACTTGTGCAGGGATCAACAGGTCAAATTGGCAACACTCTTAATGAGAAGAAAGTACCTGTAGTTCAACCTTGCCGCCAGATTGGTTCATGCTGTTAGATACATTGGCAGGGGAGGAGGGAAAATTGGTTGCAACACCCCCCTTTCCCCCTTCTTGTTGTCAGACACCAGGATCAGAGTTTACAGGAGATCTGGGAAGGTCTGCACAAACAACTTTTGTGTGGAGATGGTGCGGCAGGGGCGCAAGCAATTGTGATGAAGCTTTTTGGTGTTTCCTTGGGTATCTTCAAGCTGGTAGGTGTGGTTGTTATAGACTGCGGCTATTTTGAAGGGCCCCATGTGGTTGGGTTCCATTTTGGCCAAATTGGGGTTGAGGGCATAGACAGGATCACCTATGGCGTACCTTGCCTCAAGGTTTTTTGTCCCCCCTTCAATTTGCTTGTGTTCAATGTCCCAGACTTTGAAACACCACTGGCTCAGGGAGGGAGTGGTTGACAAGGGAGGTTTTCTGGGAACTGTGGATTGTAATTTACCTTGTTCCACCCCCTCCAAGCTGTCAGGGATTCCAAAGGCCAAGGCTCTGGAGGTGAACCTGGTGCCCCTGTTAATTCTTGCCTGTAAGATGAGGAGGGTGGTGGTCAGGTGATCAGTCCACGCAGTGTTGAGATGCTACTATGAGAGCTTGACAATCATTTGGATCAACACAACGTTTAGGTGCACTACACATCTATTGGCTTGGGGATAGTAGGGGGTTGTAACTATTATTTGAAGGGCATTCTTGGCACATTCCACCTTCATGATGTGCCCTACAATCTTGGGTCCACCATCTGTGATGAGGCACTTGAGCCGCCCAAAGCAGGCCACAATCTCCTTGCCAATAAAGCAGGTGATGGTGGTGGTGGTATGATTAGTGGTTGCCCACACTACTGGCCAACAGGTAAAATAGTCAATGGCTGTAATGATGTACTTCTTGCCTATTCTGTCTTTGGGGAGAGGTCCAACAATGTCAAGGGCTACTGTTTGAAAGGTTCCATGAATTTGATGGGTGGGACAGACTTGGGAGGGGCAGGTTTAGACTTGTTCTTTTTGCACGGCACACATGTCTTGAAGAGGTCCAAGATGTCTTGGTGCATACAAGGCCGCCAAACCTTAAACTTTATTATTTCTAAGAGGTTACATCCTCTGATATGACCCAAGGTGTGGTAGTAGTGTAGTATGGTATCTTCTTGCTATGTGGTGGGAATGTAAGGAGTCTTTTCACCTGTCTTTTCCTGGCAGCAGACATTACCAGCGTCAGTGGTGAACTGGCTTTTGTTGTCCTTCAACTCGGAGATAGTCACATAATTCCTCCCTTTGTAGTGGGTGACCTCAGGACGTAGATAGATCATGGGCCAGTCCGGGTCTAACCCATTGTCCCTGGTGATGAACAATATGTAGAGCTGTGAGAGAGCATCAGCTGTGACAAGTTCCTTTCCAGGCTTGTATTTGATGCGCAACTGGTAGGGGGACAGATGCTCAACCCAGCCTTCCTGGCGCCGTGTTAAGTATGACTGTGTATTAAAGTACTGGAGCAACTTGTGATCTGTCAGGATGCAGGGTAGAAAGGTGGCACCTTCCAGGTAACAGCGCCATTTCTTGACGCAGTGCACAATTGACGCTAACTCCTTGTCATGTATGGATAGTGTTGCTCTGAGTTGGTGAGCTTCTTATATTTGTACGCCACAGGGAGGAAGACATCTTTATCAGTTTCCACCCTTAGCACGCCCCCTATGGCCCATTTAGAGGCATCAGTATCAAGTTTGTATTGGTGGTTTCAATTGGGAAATTTTAATACAGGTACAGTTGTAAGTCTTTTCTTCAATGTCTCAAAGGCTTAATCTCTGGCAGGAGTCCATTGGAAGCACTGTTTTGTGTTTAAGAGCTCAGTGAGGGGTACAATTTGTTCTCCACAGTTGGGGACAAACTTCTGCATGTAGGCAACCATACCCAAGAAGGTACACACCTGATCCACATTGCTGAGGGGTGACATGCTTGTGATTGCCTTAATTTTGGCAGGGTCAGGCTTTATCCCTTGGGCAGAGATGGTTTACCCAAGGAATAGAAGCTCTGACCTAAGGAATTTTCATTTGGAAGGCTTGGCCTTCAGCTGTTTTTTTACAAAGGGTGTCAAGGACAGCAAAAAGGTGTTGGAGATGTGTGGTTTGATCTTGAATGAAGACAATAATATAATCAAGGTACACAACAACACACTTCCCAATCAAATCTTCAAATGCTTTGTTTATCAACATGGCAAAGGTGGAGAGAGTGTTGATCATTCTGAAGTTCATGACATGACACTCAAATAACCTGTAGCGTGTGCAGAAGGCGGTTTTTGCATCATCCCCTGGCACAATGCAGACCTGGTTGTATCCTGTGGTGAGATCAATCTTACTGAAGACCTTTGCACCTGCAAGCGTGTCAAAAAGGTTGTCAATTAGCAATAAGGGATATTTGTTTTTGACAGTCACCTTGTTTAGAGCTCAGTAGTTGATCACCAGTCAAATGGACCTGTCTTTCTTGGCTACAAAAAAGACCACAGCCCTGTATGGTGAGAAGGAGGGGTAAATGAAGCCTTTATCAAGTGCATCCAAAAGATGTTGACAGAGAGTCTTGTCTTCCTTGGGCATCAGACAATAAAGTGGGCGCGCCTTGGGCAGCAATCCTTGCAACTGAACAGCATTCTGTATCTCTCAGGGAGACAGCAACTGGTCTAGTGTTTCACTATAGACGTCCTTGTACTCCTCAAGGAGTGCTGCAAGTGCTGGTGGAGGTGAGGTGGTCAAGGGAGGGGCCGCAGATGGTTTGGGGCAGATGACCTAAACTGAGCATTGATTAAAGTCAAGCTCCCCCCTTGAAGCCATATGTACCCGTTTCTGTGAGTCTGATAAATACAATATCATTGAGTAAATTACTCATTTTAACAGGATATATCTGAAAATCCACCCCATTTCTATTGAGGATATTTACAGATGTATCCCAGTAAATGTATGGATGGTTGTGCCAGAGCCAGTTAAGACCAGCAATGACATTGTGGCTGAGCCCTGGCATGATTGGCCCAGAGAGCTTAACCTGGACGTTCCTCATTCTCACAGAGAAGGATACCATCTCATGGGTAATTGTCACTCTGAGGGAGTCAGCTACTTTAACTGCTTTGAATCAACTAGGAACTCAGTCTAACTGCTGAGAATCTGCAAATTCCTGGTTGACTATGGTCTGATTGGCACCAGTGTCTACCAAAAGTTTGTGGGTGTTCCCACAAAAACAGAAGGGATAGGCCAAGCGGGTAACTTGATTTGAGGAATGGCTGGCTTAGAGGGCAGGGTTGTCACTATAGACCTGGAATACGCCAAGGGTCTCAATGTTGTGCACATTGTAATCACAGGGGTTTTTTGTGAGGAGAGATTGAGGGGGAGGGTCAAGTGGGGTTGCAGAACCTCTTGTATCTACAACCCCCAGGCTTTTACCAAGTCCTCAATTTGTGCCAGCTGGAGCTCCCCCTCACTATCATGGTAAATTCCATAATGCCAGGAATTATTTGGCCAATTAGGAAGGCTCAAAAGGCAATAAAACCTTTAACAGAATTGACCAATTTAACAGACTTGAATCAAAAAGTTGATTGAAAATAGGTTACAGCTGCTCCAGTTTGCCAGTTGAATCCAATCCCCCCGTAAGCTGATGTTGATAAATTGATGTAATTTGAGGGTCACCTGATATGATCTTATTTATCAGGATGGTCATCAGAAGTTGATCACTAAAGGTTTCTTTGCAAACTGGACTAGATACTCACTTGACAATGTGGAAGGAATAGGAGCCCAGGATCCAGGCGGTTTTGCTTAGTTAAATTTTGATATGTATTGAATAATTTTCACTGTTTCAACTCTTAAGAGTTGAGTCCCTTCAATTTTTTTACTCAAGAAAAATAAATATCCCTTGGTCTAACATTTATTTCAAATGCATACTGTAGTTGGCTGTCATGAATGCCGCCATTCACCGTGTTTTGATTTCACCTTCAATGGGTTATTTCAAGGACAAATCTCTCTCTTTTGCTTTTGCCCTTCAAAATGAGTCTGGCACCATATTAAGAAATTCAATTGTTCAGTTTCCTGATTCTGTGCAACTCACTTGCCCCACTCATGCTTGTGGCAAGTGATCCTACTGTCCATGTACTGTTTTGTGGTAAAGCTATACACTATATATTCTATTTGACTTCTAACAATAAAACTTAAGTTCTATTCACATTTTTGTCTTTGTGTCTTCACGTACTTTAGCGCCTCTCTAGCCAAGTCTAGCAGATATTATTCAATCAGGGCCACAAGGTAATCACATAGCCTTCCCTGCCACTCTAACCAAGACTTAGTACAAATCCAATCCTAAGGTTAGGATTTCCTGTTGTGTATCTTTGCTGCGCCTCAGGTCACAACAAAAATGGTGCTCACTACAGGGGCTGTAAGCCCCTTGGTTACCCCTTTGCAACTATGCTTTCAGGTCCTTTACCTCCGCCTATACAAGAGCCAACTTCACCTGAAATTAACAGTCCTCCTATCAAGGAAGACATCACAGACCCACCTATTGTCCCTACTGTGCTGAACCTTGGGAATGGTCCCTGCCTAGTGGCCTACTCTTTGGGTACCCCTGACTTAGAACAAGTCATGGCAGTAGCCCTTGGGATAGCCTGTGAGGAAGCCATCCCTTGCCTCCAGCTTCAGTTCAGTTCAGCTGAGCAGAGTATTATGAATTGATTATAGCCCAAAATTTCCACAGCATCTCCTCTCAGCAGCTGGCTCCACTGAACAACTATTATCATTCTTTGTACAACCTTCCTTAGCCCACCATTAAATGGTGTTTGGGCTCCACATTCAGGAGATTTTGTCCCTAAAATCAGACATCACTAATCACTGGGATCAATTTGCTGCCTATCAGCAATGAATTCACTCCCTGTTTTCCTTGGTGTCAGACAATCAGCGTGACTCTTTCACTTCTCAAACCCACTTGGTCAATTTCATCAAGCAAATGCACCAGTCCATCCCTGAATACATCAGGGAGCGTTTGCATGAGTTTCACCAGTTGAAACAGCCATGGCAAACCCAAGTAAATTCCACCTTGAATACATATCTCACTGATTTCAAACAATTGTACAGCAGTTTAATGCAACAAGGGCTTACTTCTTTGAGCAACTACAACAAGTAGCAGACCTTGCTGCTAAAGGCCTTTGTGAGCTCAGTGAATAATTTGATCAAGAAAGACGTGTCACTGCTGCTGCTATTGCCAAGCTCCAGACTCAAGTGAACAAATTATCTATTCCCAAGCCAGATGTTCTGCCCTCTCCCCCATCTGAAATTTTGGTGGATAGAGAGCAAAGACTATGGGATGCCATTTGAGAGCTACGTACAACTACTTGCAGTCAAGGATGTCCTACTGAGACTCCTCAACCTGACCCCCAGGTGCTTGGGTTGACTACTCAAGTTGCTGAACTACAGCAATAACTTGCTGCCTTATGCAAGATGATGGCAACTGTTGCTAGTCCAATTGGGGTTGTTGACAACGATGGTTGCTGCCCTGGCTTACCAGGAGCCCCTCAAATCCAATGTGCTAGGGAACTAATTGCCCTAGCTAACCAGGCGGATCAATTGAAGGGGATCATACTGAACTGGATAGAGACATACAAGAGATGAATGACATGATTTACTCTGTGAATGATAGGTTTGTTCCTTGCCTCTCAGTGGGGTCATCCCTTACTTTGCAACTGGCTGAAATCTCCACAATAGTGACTATCCAAGGTCAACGCTTAGATACTACTGCACAAAAAACCACTCAAGCCTTCAATACGGGAGCTTGCACTGTTGAGACTGTTACTACCCTTGAAGAAAGTGTTTGTAAGCTATGGGCTAGACAGCCTCCCTCTGAATCCAAAGCAGAGTTTTCCCCGCATATAAATGTACTCAATAGCAACAATGGTGGCCCAATCCCCAAAGCACACTTTAAGCCTACCTTTAAGCAAGTCTTTGATCCTAAAACCTCAGCCGTTGCAGCTTTCCTCACTATCTATGAAACTGCCATGAGATGATCTTCAGACAAAGTTAATAAGGAACATATTCTGACCTGTCTAAATCTGACTTGCCAGGAGGTGGCGGTGCCTGAGTTGCCCTCCATTGAGATGTGGGAAGATATGAAGCAGCTTCTTATTGATGAGTTTGGTGGTGACCTTAGCCTGGAATTAAAGAAGGACGCCTTCATGCATATTGCTTTCAAGCCTAAAGAGACACTAGCTGAGTTTGCAGACCAATTCTACATGGAAGGACAGCAACTGATCACGAGCAGACAGTTGACAGCTCATGAAGCCTACATGGCTTGCGCTCAAGCCCCCAAGGTTAGCCAACTTCTATGCCTTCACTTCAAAGCCCACAAGGGTATGCTTTCCTCCATGAAGAGCATAAAGACGTTGTTGCAGGATATGCACCTTACCCACTCTGGCACAGTTGTTATAGAAGGTCAAGCTACTTCTAACTCTGGTTTATCTTCCCGTGGTCCTTGCATTCTTACCATGAACCCGCAAAATCCTCCTTGACGCCAAGATTGTCACAACTGTGGTCAGATAGGTCATCATTCTCAAGTCTGCACCAACCTGCGGGTTGAAGGAGCTGATCTGAAAGAGAAGGTGGGAAAAGAACAGTCAACCTAGAGGCAGAGACACTCTTGGTTGACAATTCTTCTCAGTCTCTTTCAATCCCTCCCTCTATAGCTGACTATGAGCCTGCTGATAATGAGGCTCCTCCTATCCTCCTCTTGTTCCACAATATCTCTGACAACTCTGACCTGGATGACTCTGATACTGACAATGCTGATGCATATGGATACTCTGTTCTTGTCACGGCCCATACTAGAGTCCGGCTGGACTCCCATAGGGGAGGCACGCCGGGCCTGAAAGGCCATGTACACAATAGGCGCTATGCAGACCAGGTAGTTCAGAGCAGTGGCTAGGGGGCGCCAAGTCCCAGTATGGGGTACAACTTGGTCGGCCAGCCCCAATACTGTTATGTAGACAAACCCCAGTTTGCTGAAGTCTTGGGTGGGAGGCGCGTCAGGGAGAGGAGGAGCAGTTGGTATATTCTTCATTACTGGTGGTAGATCCAGGTGATGGGGATGGAAGTACTCCAGGTCAAAGGTGCAGGGCGGTTTGGCAAGGACAAGTGGAGTATGGCCAGGAGGATATGGGTATGCAAGCTTTTATTGAGTAGTGGATTCACAAATAGATGCAAAGAAAATAATTAAATTTGAGCAAAAATAGACAATTCCTGCAATAAGATAATAATTTCTAGGCATAAACTTGCTTTATTAAGATGTCAACAGTGAGGAGGGCTTCTCCCCCTCACTACTTATACTTACTGATGATTCTATGGCCTTTTGTGCCACCAGAGAACTGATGGCATCATTTGGAGGTGGATTTGCAATTTTACCTGGGATTTGCGTGTTTGGCCAAGAGGGTGAGCTCTCATTGGCTGCTATAACATGAACCCTTTGAATTTTTCAGCATGGAAAGTTGCTACAGTTATTTTAAGCTCCCACAATGAATTGATTGCCTGATTGCGCAATTGAACAATTGTGTTCCCAATGTGCCATTTCCTGATAGGTAGGTGGCCCAGATTTGTTAACAGAATCAATGCCAGGGATTTGAGGATTGTGTGCCTCTCAAATCCCAGGCCATTTTTAGTTGAAAGGGGGGATTTTGCCCTGGAAAGTGCTTTGTGGGGGCTTCCAAGCTGCATGTTTAATCACCTCTATAGAGGCCAGCTGACTGTCCAGGGCACTCTGGGCCCTGACAGTTTTGGCTGTTCTTGAAACCATTACAGTCCCCTATAAACTACGCTCAGGAAAGACTACAACTATTGTTAAGCCTTTGCCTGAAGCCAAAGAAGTTGTCTCTTTCCCTTACCTCACTCAGGCTAAGAGGTCCCCCGTGCTAGTGGAGTCATCAGAAGAAGCTGCAGAGGTTGCTGATGCTGTCTTCAAGAATTTATCTGTTTTGCTCCCCCTCCAGAATTTTTATAAGGAGTTACTGGGATTAAGATGCATGATTGAGAAGTGGGATAAGGAACTAGCAGAGGCTCAAGATATCTTGGCTGTCCTTCCATCCTTTGGTTGCACTACCACTTGAGTAGAGATCTCCATTCAAAAAGTGAAGATCAAGGCCGTTCTAGATACTGGCTTGCCAGTCAATGTTGTCTCCTCCAAGCTTGTGAAGAAACTCAGACTTGTCCCTGATTTTAACTATCACCAGACATATGGCACAGCTGGACTGTCTATGACCCGCACCATAGGGGCTTACTCTGCTCTACCCATGTGGTTTGGCAATTTCTTCTAGCTGTGTCAGAAGTTGTCTTGGAAAATGAGAGTTACAATCTCTTAGTTGGCACCCAGTTCCTTAGGGAATATAATGGGATAATCAACTTGAAAGATGGTTACCTCTCTATTCTGGGATACAAAGTCCCTCTGATCTTTGAAGAGCTGGTTAAAGTTCCCAGGAAAAAGCTCAAGACATGTGCCTTGGAGTATCCCACTGGGGGTTTCAACCTCAAATATTGTACTCACTTCTCCAACATGAAATGTCCATCCATGACTTGTCCTGCATCTGAGGGGATACCTCTCCTAGCCACGTCTGCTGTCACCATTCCACCTGGCTCCCAGACCATCCTGGACTCCCAGATATCATATGAACTACCTGAACAAACCTTCTTGGAGTTGTAATATCCCCCCTCATTAGGGCGCAATGAACCTTATCTCTGTCCTGGAATCCTAGATGTCTCTCATAAGGACCCTGTTCAATTGTTGGTAGCCAACCTGACTGCAATCCCCATTACCGTGTCCAGGGGGCAGGTTGTTGGATATGGCAAGTTGTGGAGCGCTCCTGATGTCCTGCCTCTTCATCCCTTTGGCACGTTCCAGGATTTTAACCTACCTGAAGATGAGCCTCAAGTCTTATCCTTGTTCACTGCGCAAGACTTCCCACAGCTGTCCCAAGTTCAACAGAAAGAGGTGATGGATTTACTAGACCAATTTTCTGACATCTTTGCTAAGGACAGTACCAACTATGGGTTAGCCAAAGGCGTTATCCATCAGATTTACAATGCCGACGCTCCTCCCTTCTGTGCTAAACAATATTGCCGCAGTTGTGTAGAGGACGCCTAGGTATCTAAAGAGCTCAAGCAACTATTAGATGTTGGGCTATTAGCTCCTTCCCAAAGTCCATGGGCATCCCTGCTACTCATCCTAAAGAAGAAAGATGGGGGTCATTGTATTGTGATGGACTATTGCTGATTGAACTCTTTGACCAAGAAGGACTCATACCCCTTGCCGTGTATTGATGACGCCCTCTGACGCCTTGAAGGCTCTAAATTCTTCTCCGCAATGGATCTGGCATCTGGATACTGGCAAGTTGACCTATTGCCCGAGGATTGTCAGAAAGCCACAATCATTACATCTGAAGGGCTTTTTGAGCCTACTTGCATGCTGCAGGGACTCTGCAACGCCCTGGCCACCTTCCAAAGGGCCATGGACTCCATCCTCTGTGATTTGAAGTTGTTGTGTGTCCTAGTATACTTGGATGATATAACGGTTTTCAGCGCTACCTTCACCCACCACCTGGCTCATCTCAAAGAGGTGTTAATAAAGATTCAAGAGCGCGGGCCTTAAACTAAAGCCTTCCAAGTGCGCCTTCTTCAAAGAGTGTCTTGGATTCTTAGGCCATGAAGTAACCCAGAACAGGATTCGCCCAATGACTAAGAAGGTTGAAGCCATTGAAAAAATGCTTCCGCCCACCAACCTACAAGACGTACAAGTCTTTCTGGGGATGATGGGCTACCACAGACAGTTTATCCCTGACTTTGCCAATACTAGTGAACCTCTAGTCCAGCTATTACATAATGTCCCTTTTGAATGGACCGCCAGTCAACAGCAAGCCTTTGAGATCCTTAAGCAAAAACTCAAAGAGGCGCCAATCCTTGTGTATCCTGACTATGATAAGGAGTTCATCCTATACACTGACGCTAGCAATCTTGCTATTGGAGCTATCCTGGTCCAACTGGATGACAAGGGTGTAGACCATCCTGTGGCTTACACTTCCTGCATGCTAAACAAGCATGAGAAGAACTATAGTGTCACAGAGAAGGAGTGCCTTGCTGTATTACATGAAGTCAAGCAGTTTTGTCACTACATATATGGCACCCACTTCACTGTTGTCACTTACCACGCTTCTCTTAAGTGGTTACAACAGCTTAAAGAGCCTGAAGAGCGCCTAGCTAGATGGGCTCTACGTCTGCAGGATACAACTTCACGGTGCTCCACTGCCCTGGGATTCAACACCAAAACGCTGATGGGCTCTCCAGAATGCCCATTCTTGCTTTGCACTCTTCTGAGACTGTTTGACTGTATGAACTAATTGGATATCCTTCCTTGTGAAAGAACAAGACGGAAGAAGTCTTAGTTGCTCATTCTAAGTTATCTGAAGACACCCTCATTTGTGACAACCAGATTTTCAAGAAAGTACAAGGCTGCTACCTACCTTATGTATGGCCTAGTATTTGCCTTTTGTTGGTGCTTCAAGCTCATAAGAAGACGGGATATGGAGGCATTGCCAAAACCTATGACTGGCTCCAGAAACACTATTTCTGGAAGAACCTTTGCCTGCTGATTCCAGATGTCATTGCTAGTTGACATGATTGCCAGCTCCAGTGACCACAAGCTGCCTCACACAAGTTCAAGATAGTCCCCCCTCAACATGCCTTTCATACTGTCAGCATTGACACTGTAGGGCATCTCCCACGCTCTTGCTCTGGTTGCCGCTTTATCCTAATTGCTGTTGATCATTTTAGCAAGTGGGTAGAAGCTCACCCTACTAAGGACATCACTGCCAAGAAAGCCACCACCTTTCTATTGCAAGATGTATTCTTTTGCTATGGCTGTCCTCAAGTGTTGTTATCTGAAAATAGGACTAACTTCAATGTCAAGTTGGTAACCTCTGTTGTTAAAGTCTTGGGGTCTCACCAGTCTTTCTCTGCCCCTATAATCCTTCTACCAATGGGGCAGTTGAGTGTGCAAACTTGACTCTGGTCTCTATCATGAAGAAACTCACTTATTCTGATGCTGCAAACTGGGATCTATACTTACCCACTGCTCTCTTTGCTTATTGCCTTAGCAAACATTGTGTCACCAGGTATTCCCATTTTGCTATGCTGTATGGGTGTGAGGCCACCACTCTGTTGCTCCTGGGAGCTCCCCTCCTCACCTCTTATAAGGCTTTAAACCCAGATGATCATATCAAAGATTTAGTCAACTGCATCATTGATATACAAGCTACTGCATACACCTCTGCGTACAAGACCAAAATGCTTGAGCTCTCTCCTGACAATACTGGACACTCTCCCCTGCCTGAGTTCAATATCGGGGACCATGTTCTCTACTATCAGAATAGAGTAGGAGGACACTCTCACAAGTTAGATATATTGTGGGTTGGACCTCTGGAAGTGACCTTCAAGTGAGGATCAGAGTACAGTGTGAAACTCTTCTCTAGTGGTCAACTGTTTTTCTGTGTGCATGCCAAGTTCCTTTGCAAGTACCATCTCCTAAGACCAATCTAGAGGGGCAATGTTGTGAATGCCACCATTCACTGTGTTTTGATTTTGCCTTCAATGGGTTATTTCAAGGACGGATCTCTCTCTTTTGCTTTTGCCCTTCAAATGTGTCTGGCTCCAAACTTGGAAATTCAATTGTTCAGTTTCCTGATTCTGCGCAACTTTCTTGCCCCAATCATGCTTGTGGCAAGTGATCCTACCGTCCATGTACTGTTCTGTGTTAAAGCTACACAGTATATATTCCATTTCACTTCTACCAATAAAACTTAAGTTCTATTCATATTTTTGTCTTTGTGTCTTCATGTACTTTGGCGCCTCTCTAGCCATGTCTAGCAGATATTATTCAATCAGGGCCACAAGGTAATCACATAGCCTTCCCTGCCACTCCAACCAAGACTTATTACAAATCCAATCCTAAGGTTAGGATTCTCTGTTGTGTATCTGTGCCGCACCTCAGATCACAACATTGGCCTTCTGCGCTACATTTCCTACAGTTTAATTCTTAGCCGGATTATTACGGGAAGATGAGGCCCTGTTGTAAGTACTTTGTTGTTGCCTCTGCTCAATGTTAATCCAATACCTGCCAATCTTGGAGTTGGTCCTCCTATCTTCAAAACTGAAACTTTGGTTATATCTCAATGTCCTGAATTTTATTCTGAAGATACTCTGATTCTCTCGCAGGCTATTTATCTTGGGCTCTTTTAGGTAGGGTTAATCATTCTGCTTAACCCTAGTATATCATTTGGAAATTTCACAAAACAGTATTTGAAGCTGTGTTGGTGGTTAATAATTAACTCCATGTGGATTTGGGTGGTGATTCCCCACCATTTAGAAACAGCTTTATACTATCCTGCAATTCCTTTCACATTACTCAACTCTTCTACATCTGAGTTTTTGGAGGCAGTTTGTTATGAATTCATGTTTCTTTTCTCCTGTTCTGTTGTGATATCTGAGTTTACTATGTTTATTTGTATCAGTTCTTTTCTGAGTTTTCAGTTTGGGCTTTTCTTTAATTTGTGGTTTCCATCTCCGGTTGCAGTTGTTGAGACTGGATATTCTGTTTCCTATTTCCGCCGCATCAGGTCATTTTGGCGCCCAGATTATTTCCTGCTCCACCTACTGATGAAATTCGCGTGAAGTTTTGTCAGCTTAATCATTCTATTCCGGTTCAAGCCTTAGTCACAAATCCCAAGTTTACCATGTGATGAGGAAGGTTTCTGAGGATGCTTGCAAATGGTTGTTATCCGCAGTGGAGTGCAATCCACATGTTTTGACAGAAAGTGCATCTTTGTACCCTTTGTTAAAAATTCATGTGTATCTATTGAGGAGCTCAAAGTATATTGTAAATTGTACGCCTTCCGACAGGGTACTACTCCACTCTCAATATTCCTTCCTCAGTTTCTTGCCTACTGCCTGGTGGTTCTAGGTAGAGTTGTTAAGTTAGCTATTGATAGAGGGGTTGGAATGGATATGTTTTATAAAATACAATTTGAGGTTGTTGGCAAGAGACCAGAAAGAATCTGGGGTTTGTTGTGCTTCTAGGGATGTGGACTGATGAGGAGGGTTCCTTTAGCTTCAGATGGGGCAGTGGCCGACGGAATATAAACGGATTCTGGATATTGCCTTGATCCAGGTGTCCAGATAAGATCCTTCTACCGCCGTGGATCCCCTAGCTTGGGGATCTGTGGGGTCCATAAAAGATCTGGGGGATGTTCTTACCTCCAGAACTCAGGGCCACCCGCTGGGTACTCGCCAGAAAAGTTTATAGGGTGAAACCAGGGTGCGGTGACAACGGACGTATAACGGGGATATATTTAACCATTGAAAATTAAAAGTTTTAAGCGAGCTTTCGGTCGCAGGGACTTTATTGGGTTTAAAGTTGAAGTGTATAGGTATTGTATACTATGGATGGGTAGCGTATGGTCCGGAATGGATCGTCTACCAGTGGCAGAAGCACGGTTATGATTCTATCAGGGTTGGTTCGCTCCATGTAGATGCTCTATCATTTATTGCAAAGCATCCGTCAGTGCAGATCTGCCGTAACTCTAGTTTCAAGCGATAGGTTTGGAATGGCTTGTATCGGTTGATAAGGTAAGAAGGATCACTTGGTTTAGGCATTTATTAGGATGGGCGGATCTGGTAGTGGGGAACCTACCTGGATGGGATTGGAAAAATTGAGCCGAGAAACTTGCGCGGGATTGGTGGTGGGTTGGGAAGATGAATAGCGGCGACCCAGGAAGGATGGGTACCTTTTGCGAACCTTATCGAGGTGGCATGGGTGCTGAGAAGTTTATCGGTTTAAAAACAATTTGAAGAGGGGGTTTCTTGAAGGTTTCGGGTTAATTGGATTCCAAGTTAAAGCTTTGTTTGGATGCCTAGGTGTTTTTTTCTGGGACCCGTTTAATTGATTGATGTGATGGATCTGGGATATGATTGGCTGTATGTCAATGTATGAGTTTGAGTGCTAGTGTGGGTGGTGCTTTAGAATGTGGGGCATACTTCAGCTTGATGTGATTGGCTGGATCGAGAAGTTGGTTGAAGAGTGTGGGTAATAGGTGCATATCGCTAAGTTTAAAATGGAAATGGGGGCTGGAGGAAGGGCAATGTTTACACTTTTTTTCGTTGTGTGGATGCTTCAGGCATGGAGTTATCCCGTGAAAGACATGTGTTCTAACCTTGACGATCAGCACAGTGCGCTGAAGAGTGTCTGTGGGTACGCTGAATGCTTTCCTTCTGCCCATCCGTTTATGAGCGGGGTGGAGCATGTTTGTGCGAAGGGATGCTTTGATGTTCTAGTAGAGGCAGCTGCCCTTATCAAAAAGAGATGTAAGAATCTTGCGTTAGACAAAGAAACGTATGGTTCCTATAAAACCGGCAACAAGATGATCAGCATCCTTCAGTGGGCCGCGGACAAGGAAGGGGCCAAACTCATGTGTTCAAGAAGTCCCCGTCTTGCGAAAGAAGCCAACTATTCCACCAAACCAAGTGTTTCTCGTAGCGTCAATCTTCCGGAAAAAGCCAATTATCCCACCAAACCAAGTGCTTCTCGTAGCGTCAATATTCCGGAAAAAGCCAATTATCCCACCAAACCAAGTGCTTCTCGTAGCGTCAATCTTCCGAAAAAAGCCAACTATTCCACCAAACAAAGTGCTTCTCGTAGCGTCAAGTATCCGCCAGAAGACTTCTCCACGTCTTCTAAAGACAATGAACCCATGTACCCCTTATCAGCTCCGGAAACCCAAGATACATGCATCCATGACCTTTCTCTATCCAACAATGTCCTACTCAACGCAGACAAATCCCAGCTATGCAACGCTTGCTCCAAGCGCCTAGCCGTCAAGTTCAAAAACCGCCCCTACAGTCTCCCTACGCTGTACAATTACTCTCCCGTCGACCCTAAAGAGCTCATTGATGCAATTTTAAAGGACTGCCCCGCCAAATATTAAAGTAAATCGCTATAACTATTTAATATACATCCTGCAAATTCGAATACTACTACTTTCATTTGATTGGCCAAATTACCTGCACTTGAATCAAGACAATTCTAGCCAGCATGCAGATTTCAATCTACCCTATAACAACTGTTGCAATAACCCGCATTCTACGGTTCGATTGGAATTTATCTATTGGCAGTCCACATTAACTTGTACACGGTAAGACAAGTGCTCACTATAATATCTATATAAGCTTATTTAAACTATCACACCAAAAATTACTTTTTAAGAGGCCAGATTTACAAAGTGGAGCTTTGAATCTATCCGATATACTTATGCCCTACCGCAGCAAAATCCAACCATTGCTTGACTTTAAATTATCCCCCAAAATCCAGCCCTACAAGATCCCAAGGACATACCTTTCAATCTGGAAAGGGATTTATAGGGCTGATATAAAGGCATACTCTATGACTCCACTCTTTTGTTTATCGACATTGAAGGGGCTCTACGCTTGCTTGGATAACTAGTGAAGGGTTCTGGCACAGGAGCCTGAATTATTGGCTATAGCCATGGTTGAGAATAGGGATGCTTCGGCTCAGCCCCGGCTAGCTACCGGCTTTTGGCCGCTTTAGCTAAAGCGGAATTCTGATATATTTAAACATACTAAAACAAATCTTTGAAACATGATGTCAGGAGCCAAAAACTGGCCGCGGCTGCCCGGGGTTTGGCCGAAGCAGCCCTAGTTGAGAATATCGAGGTGGCACCCATGCTCCCAGCCATAGCTGTTTAAAACCTATCCTATGCTGCTGGCAATCTCATGCATCTTGCATGGTTTGGGAGCCATGTTTTGGATCAGCCTTGGCTAGGAACCACGTCTTAAAACTGGGTTCAGGAACATTTGCCACCTTGAGATTAAAACTTAAAAAGGCATCATATTTTTTAAAGTTATTTACAGTAGTTTTAAAAGCTATGGCAACAACCAAAAATACCTCAGATTTAAACGAAATGATTTCAGATTTAAACGAAATCCAAGTCGCGCGAGATTCAGGATTCAATTAATTTATAAAATTTCAGTTAATAAATGGACTGTCAAACAAAAAAAAAATTTCACTAGCCCATTATACAAATTTATATCAAACATCAAGTGGTGTAGTTCAAACCACAAATGAAATGAACTGACGCAAAAAGTGAAATGGATAGATGCTGTTCCAGAGTATATTATAATCCAATCAGGATTCATATGAGGCACTGACAGAAGAACTAAAATGAAATGAATCTTGAGCAGTCTAGAAGCGAGATTACACAAGCACAAAATGAAATGAACTCACACAAGATGTGTAGTATGAGCAGCCTAAAATAGAAAAATAACAATTTAACAGCCAATCAACAGCTATCCAATTTAGGAACAGAGGCATTTTATCCATTTTCATGGCTCCAGATTTGTATGAAAAGGTTTTGAGAACCTTCCAAATATGGGCTCGAGATTACAATAAAATAAATCATAACATTTTAAAATTTCTACTTTTAGTGATTTTATCCTAGGTTGTTTACAATGATTTTTACAAGCAATATCTTTGACAGCGCCAGCAGCCAAGCCAGCTTCAATGGAGGCGAGGCTCAGAACGTGGAGGCATCTGTTTACACCCAAGCCTTTGAGGCGGGTAACAAGGAAGCTGATCTGTTACTGACCACCAACCCCTATGGCTTTGACTTGTTTGAGAGTCACTTAGTGTCTAGCTCTGCCCCTGCTCCTGTACCCACCCCTGCACAACCTGCCCACCAACCAACCAATCAGGATAGCAACCTTGATTTGGAACAACTTCCTGCCACCAGCCAACCTGCCCCCCTACAGCCAATCAGGCTTCAGCTCCCCGGCCCAGCGCCCCAAGCAACAAATCATCACCACTCAAATTCTTCAGGAAATTGTGATACTGAATCTACAGGGTCTGTCCTGGGAACAGATTGCCACCCAGTTGCAATTTACCTGAGCTACTGTCATGCGGGAATTCAACAACCTGATGAACAGGGGGAATCTGATTGGGACAGCCAAGAAGCCCAAGAAGGCCCCCGAGTCACAAATATCTGAGGCATACCCAATCATGCTTGACCTCCTCCAGCGGGATCCCAAGCTTCCCTTGACCCAGGTTTGGAAGCAGCTCCCGCACCATAACATATGGGTCTCTGAGCGCATGGTGCAGCTCTGGATGTATGGGAAGGTGGCTTCCATATGGGTTCTTACCAATTTTGCCGGCAACCAATGGGATGGCACTGAGGATTTCCCGTATAACACCGCCATCAAATCAACCCTGGTCCAATGCCTGACTAGTCTAACTGATGATGTCATGTTCATCTCCTACTACAAGCTATCAATAGCTTTTGATGATTTTGGCAAGCAAGGAAAAGCCGCTGCCAAGAATAGAAGGAAGAAGGTCAAGAAGGGAACATTCATTGGTGCATTTCTGGCTGTTTCAGCCAAGGGTTTTGTCTACTATCAGACAAACCCAGATTTCATTGATGGCTACTCATACAGCCACATCCTTGATGGATTACTCAACTCCTGGGATGGCTAAAATTTCAAATACCAGGTTTTTTTGAGCCACCAGATGGAGGGTAGCTCCACTGCCCTCGAGGCCATCCAAGGACGCGGGCACCAGGCCTCAGTCTACCCCGCCGGCCATGCAGACATCCATCTGGCTGATGTTGTCTTCTTCAACATGGGATCCACATTACGGGAGTGCCGCCCTCAGGCTTTCAACGACCTCTATCTTGGGGTCCTTGACCACAATTTTCTCTTTGGCCACCAGATGGTGACTGACTTGTTTGCGCAAATGGTTTTCCATGTGAACATGGGCAACCAATCACATAAGGATAAGCGCCTCCCACCCTGTGCCACAGCCATCTACCAGCCCATCCAACCAATGACCAATGAGGAATACAACAAGCGTTATATGGCAGCCATCACACAAAATCCTCCTGCCTCCACCCCCGCCACCAACACCCCTAACCCAAAAGCCCAACCCACCCAATCCCAGACCCCCCAGGCCAGCACCGCCTCTACGTCTTCCTTCCCGCGTTATTCTGCCTCCTAGGCATCACTCTCCCCTGCCCCAATAAACCCCTGTCACCAAACATTTTCTATTTATATTTTCATTTTTTTGAATTTCGATTGTTCATGTTCTCTTTGTTTATAGTTGGTTTTATTCTTTATGTTCAGCTTATTTCTATAAAATCATATATATACTATGTTGTGTATCTAGATTCATAACACATTTATTTTTAGCACTTAAACATAGCCCCCTGTGAAAATATTAACAACAATTTGGTGATCAGCTAAATTTGAATTAGAAAATTATAGTGTTAACTGTTTTTAGATAAAGTTTTTACTGATCTGAATTCAAAAATTAATGATAAAATTTAAGCCAATTAGGAGCCAAGTGATAAAGTGATTGTTGTGACATAAAGGGTAATTCAATAATTCTTTGATGCATGTGCGTTAATTAATATGATTGGCTAGATGTTTTGCCATTGTACGCCATTGCTGCTGTGGCAAGTTGTTGATGGACTAGTGCCCAATCAGCTACTGGGTTAGCACTAGTCCATCAACAACTTGCCACAGCAGCAATGGCGTACAATGGCAAAATATCCAGCCAATCATATTGATTAGCGCACATGAACCAAAGAATTATTGAATGTCCCTTTATATCACAACAATCACTTTATCACTTGGCTCCTGATTGGCTTAAAGTTTATCATTAAGGTTTTGAATTTGGATCAGTAACAACTTTATCTAAAAACAGTTAACACTATAATTTTCTAATTCAAATTTAGCTGATCATCAAATTGTTGTTAATATTTTCACAAGGGGCTATATCAAGTGCCAAAAATAATATGGTAATCAAGGAAACAATGCCAACAAGAAGCAAACGGCACATATCAAGATGAGAGTAAAACATATACAAAATGTGTAAAAAGATGGGATAATGTAGTAGATGGGAAAACAGAAAGGAATAAACAAAGAGTAAATAATATCAGAATAACACAAAGTTTACTGGAGTGAAAGCTATAAAAACATATTTGAAAGGTTAGTAAAAAATCAAATGAGAGGACTCAAAAAACTACTCAAAGACCTCAACTTGGTGATTGCCAAAATCAAGGACATTGACCGCAAGGTCAAAGCCAATATGAAGTCTGCCGTCCTCACTGGGGACAAAATTGACAAGGTGTCCGCAAAGGCACTAATGTCAAAAATGCCAGACACCCCAGAGAAGACCATCAAGCGTCTTCTCAACATCCCAAAGACGGTGGTGGAGGACCTACAATTTAAGACATACAATCTTTCTGTGCCATCCGTCTGGGTTGATGACCCAGAGATGTATGAACATTTCAAACCTGCCAAGCATGCCAGGGCAGAGGATACTGAATTGCCAGCGCAATTGATTGCGCCAGGAATGGCCAAGCCAGCTGAGGCTGCGGGCAAGGAAGAAACACAAGAAGGTAGCCTAAAAAACAAAATTAATAAATTTTCAAAAAACTTACTTTTTTTCTTAGAAAAAGTAGACGGTAAACTCCGCCAAGTCCTGGTCCCCTTTGTCCCAGCCACCTTTTATGCAAATTATGCCACTCATGTAGCCAAGAAATTGTATCTGTCCCCCCTGTTGTGCGGGAGCTGGAGGACTGTATCCACGGGTCCTTTCCTATGTCCAGGGAGGCATTGGCTGGGCTGACACATGGAGAAGGGGCATCCTAGTGGGCAGTTACTGCCTACAAGGATGCCCAACTGGTCTGCCTGGACCTGGTTAACCTCAGTGGAGTTTATTGTGTAAACTCCATTGAGCTTGTTTGGGACGTCCTGATGACGTTCCCATTCAAGAATGTATTGGAAATGGGCCGGGCTCATGCGGCTGCTCGCTTCTGCTTACCGTTGGATCATACCCTGTCTTACCTGCTGGACAACTTTGGGCGCGTGGTGGGCAATTTGGCTGTTGCAGACGCAACAGCTATCAAGAAGACAAAAATCCTCTTTGCCAACTTTGGGTTGGCCTGGAGTGCTTACGAGACAGGGCTCCCTGCAGCCATGGAGCTGACCTTCGCAAAGACCAGGCACAACAAGAAGATCAGCACAGTATATAATAAATTGTGTGAGTTCACGGAAGCCCTATGCTGGGCAAAGGCTTCACTTGATGGTTTACCTCAGCTTTCTTTTCTTCTTTGGGATGAGCGCCAGCGTAGAGGATCTAGACAGGGTCCTTCTGGGAATCCACGAGGCCCGGCTTGCACTTGACGGGAAGAAGGTCCCCCCTGGATACGACTTGGTGGACCATGTAATCCAAGATGCCCTGGTCCTGGCAGGGATTTACGGGTTTGCAGCCCTGCCCAAAAAGCTGCTCCTCAGTTTGCACCTTACCCTACTCCCCTTCACCAGCAGGAGGGAGTTTTTTAATAAGGGCGTATCTACCGTCCACAGTGTGGCGGTGGAGGTTGTGCGCCACCTCCATTGCGGGGTGGGTACATACCAAAGAACCTACTACAGGCGCACACAATAAAAATATGATTCCAATAAATTTTATTACAATTTAGATTATTTTTATTATAATAAATTTTTATAATTTTTATTTCAGCAAACCATTTTTGCAAAATATATTGCAGAAAAAGTTTTCATGAAAGTTAAAATTATATGTTAATAGAATAAATTCTAACTTGTACATTTTACGTTTAATTTTTTTAAAACTATTTTTATATTTATTTGACCAAAGTGATTTAAATATTTTTGCGTAATCCAGTATTGAGCATTTGGGATTACCTCAGATGGCATAATAAAATAATATATAATAAAATAAATAAATTATTTACATTTATTGATGGATCTTCTGGATGTAATTGCAGGTATGGAAACATCTAAATATAAAATGACAATTAATAAATCTTGAATAGTAAATAAGAGAATATAAAAAAGTTGGACACACTAAACCTTTAATTGATTGGCTGATTGGCTAGGCACATGGGGATGAACAAATCAGCGTGGCCATAGAATTTTGCCACTGTATCAGCTGGGAGGGTCTGGATCCCAGCCTGCAGCAAATTAAAGAGGTCCTCAGTCCCAGTTGGGGTTCCTTGCTTGACAACTTGCTTGAGCCACCCAAAGACTTCCTTGATGGGATTTAGGAAGGGCAAATAGGCTGGGAGAAAGAGAAGGCGTAAATTTGCCGTGGCCAATTGCTGGGGGGGGCACAGCAATGCTGGTGTCAATTGATGGAAATTCCTCAAGAATGTCAGCCACCTTGTGGAGACCAACATTGTCCAACACAATGAAATTGGTGAAACCAGGGCTCGTGCGCCTCAGGTGCTCCTGGACCAATTGGAGAAACAATAGAGAGGTCCTGCTGTTATGCAAGCCCAATATCATTTGATACAGCTTGACCCCCTTTGGACCAAGGAGAGCCACCATCAAGTAGGCTGTGGCGCGGACTGCAGCACACCGAGCTATCCTGTCATTGGAGCCTTTGGGGACATAGCCATAATCATTGTGCATTGATGAGGCAAATGCCAATTTGTCAATATAATAAAATTTGACCGTCCCCTTGGCTTTGAGGGCAGTGTACGCCTCTGCATAGTTTTTCCGGACGTTAATGTTGGCTGGGCTGTTTCTGTTGTAGGGGGATACCCCAAGCTTTTTCCAAGAAAATCACATTCCCTTCACCAGATGGTAGTAAAAGGAAATTGAGGCCTCAATCCCAAAAGTAGATTTAACCATAGCCATTATATTTACCAGTTCAAGATGGCAGTCCTGGGTGATCCACTGGTGGATTGCCCATTTTTCTCCTTGGTGAGCATGGTAGAAACATGCAAGGATTTCTCCATGGCAAGGACACAACCAGTATTGATGAACTTTTGGAAGGTCTTGCTGGCGTACTTGGGATCCACTCCAACAAGGGCCGCAGCTGCCTTGTAATCACCTGATTCCCGCATTAGCTTAATCAGGATGATGCGTTTGATGTCGGGGATGCACTTCTGGGCGGGCTTTTTAGTAGTGGGGATTGAATTGTTGGCATTGGGCACAACACAGGGCATAGGTACCTTGGTATAGAAGGCTGCAACCTTTTTTAACACCAGCTGTCCCTCATTGGTTTGATAGAACTTGGGCTTCTTGTCATCCTCCTGATTGCCATCATTGATGTAGGGCTTGTAGCTAGTATCAAGTACAGGCTTCACCTTCTCCAGCATGGCTGACGGGACCAACTCTTGCCGGTACACAACGTCAAACACATAAAAAGTAAGTTCTACCTCCTTGTTTCTAACTTTCTTTGTAGTGGTGACCTTGGTTGGCTTCTGGGTCAGCTTTGGGACCCAAGGGTTTATGCTCCGCACCCTAGCAGCTTGTGCTCCTTGAACTGGCTATTTCAGTGCAGCGTGACTATGGAACTCTCCTCTCCTGTCTTCTCCTTAAGTAGGCACTTGGGTTGCACTAACTCTATTCTTTGACCTGCGGGGGCAACCGCAACTGCAGCGCACAACAGGTGTATTGGTACTCTGTTGTTGTGTTCCTTCAATTTTACAATTTAATAAAATATTAAATAAAACTCAATTAAGTTTCTTCCTAATTTTAATTTTTGCTTTTATCTGAATATGGATATTTAATTAAAATTTTTCCCACCCAATATTCCAATTATAGATTTTTTATTTCTTAATTAGTTGTTTTTGGTTTTACAACACCCATTTTAGAATACTCAAAAAAAATCCACCCATTTTCCTAGATTTCACTGCCAAATTCAAAAACCCAACAAAATATTTTTAAAATTTATGTTTCAGATCTTGTGTCTTATTTTAGATACCTTGGTATCATTCATGATTACAATCCATTGTGCACATTGTGTGAGTGATTTTGTTTACGCAGTGAGTTGCTATTGTGTTTTGTTTTTGGTTTGCGTTTTGAACACCTTGATTGGGTGTATTTTGTCACCAATTCACATAGTAAACATATGTACACCAAAAATCAACTTACACCATTTTTTGTGAATCAATGTATTTTAGATTGTATTTTGAATGGTTTTGCTTTGTGTGTGAGCCCTTTGTTGCTGTGTTGACTCATTTTGCCCATTAACACCAATAAACCCTGTTAACAGAGTGTATATTTTAACCTGAGAGTTGGATTTTGTTTAAATATGAAATCATTTTGTTTAAATCTGAGGTATTTTTGGTTGTTGCCATAGCTTTTAAAACTACTGTATCAAATCAACCTAATAAATTAATTCAGTTCAGTAATAAATAGCCCAGTAGCAATGATTCCAATATAAAATGTAAGTTAATAATATTAAAAACTATATAGCTGAATATATTTATCTATTATTATTGGAGGGTACATTGTAATATTGAAGAACATGAGGCACAAGCCAAGTTATCAGAAAAAGTCCCCTACGGACAGATTTTCTGGGAACATGCTTGTCAGGCAATGAGTTCAAAATGGATCTGTTAAAACCACTTCCTATGAGCAATGTTCCCAGCAAGTTGGATAAAGATCCTCATCTATGGATTTTTCAGGATGCTCCTGAACCCTTCCTTACTGTGAATTCAGAACCTAACTATAAAAATGCGGGATTGTCAAATCCTTGGTCCAAATTTCAAATTACTTTTGTGGGATAGCCTTTTTAATTAAATTGATTTTTTTGAGTATTTATTTGAAAATTTGAAAATTCAAGAACTCATAGACACTTTGCAAAGTTCAAGTCAAGCTGCATATTTTCAATGGACAAAATAAATTAACTGGAATCAATTTTGAAGCGTTCAAATCCATTAGCCATTTTCATTAAATTTACTATGTTTTTTGGAATTGTGGGATTGTCAAATCCAAGAACCAAATTTCAAATCAAATTTGAATGCCACTAGTAAACTTAAATATTAATTGTAGGAACTGGAATCCAAATTTAATGTACAGTAAGCACACTAGGAAACACCAACCCAAATCAAGAAGCTCCACCACAACTAAAATCAAATGGAAAATTCAATTTCAATAACCATAATTAGACATAAAAAGTTATTAAACTTTAAAATCATCCAAACCCGGAAAGCATACAATATTATTCACTTCAAATCAAAAATATAGCAACCACAAAACCGTATAATGATATATGAGCTACTCTCCTGATGACGCAGAAATTTTTTAAAAGTTTTTTGGCCCATGCGTAGCCAGGGGTCAACAAAACTTCTTTTCACAGAAGGAAGGAGGGGGAAAGATAAACTATCAGTTTACTAAAAAAGTGTTAATGTATTGCTATTAAGGATACTTGATTACAGTAGATTTTAAAAAATGCTGATAATAAAATAGAGTTGTATATTACAATCTATCTTATCACGTTGTCTTTTCCTTGATGTGTTGATAGTTCATTTGCTGTTGATAATGTGCTTGCGTTTAATTGGATAGTTTCACCTCCAGTTGCCTTGGCAATAGGAAATCAAGTTGCCTCCCCAAGACCAGCTGTGGTTGCGGAGGCAACTTGATTTCCTATTGCCAAGGCAACTGGAGGTGAAACTATCCAATTAAACGCAAGCACATTATCAACAGCAAATGAACTATCAACACATCAAGGAAAAGACAACGTGATAAGATAGATTGTAATATATAACTCTATTTTATTATCAGCATTTTTTAAAATCTACTGTAATCAAGCATCTAAATTTTAGCCATCCTAAAATGGAATAGGGCAATTTTTAAGAATGCCTATGATTTCTAAAAGAACCATCACAAATCCACTATAGATCCTTTATCATCCTTTTTGAAACACCCATAAATTATATTTATTTTGAATTCACCTCATTTTTGATTTGAAATTTGGTTCTTGGATTTGACAATCCCACAATTTCAGATTTGTTAATTTTTACATGATGTCTATGATTTGTTTGAAATAAAGGAAGTCTCAAATTGTACATCAGAATCCTGAATTTCTGATTCATGTATCCCTTATTTGTTTGCCAAGTTTTGTCTTTTTTTGGTTGAGCTATCTGCCCAAGGGATTCAAAATTTGCTAATTTAAATAAACCAAAAATAGTCAAATTAAATGGTTGATTTTATTAAATATTTTAATTTTCACTCAACTGAGTTGCCCGCAAAAGTGATTCAAAATTTAGACCAAGGATTTGACAATCCCACATTTTTACGTTCAGGTCTGAATTTACAGTACCCATACAACAAAGCTAACATAAAACAGTCATATAGGACATGCTCTACGGTTAGTATCCCTGTGGTGTCTTCATTTTATCCAGTGCCAGCCGGCAGACGTCCATTTAAAGGGGGACATCCTCTAGCTTCTTCATGTTGGCCTTCATAATGCAGTGTAGTATTACCCCAAGGTAAATATCAAGATGCAGTCACTGTGAGGTATAGATTTCCGCAAATAAACAGAATTTCTTGTATATTATAACTAATTGATTTGTATAGGCTGTGTTTGAAAAATTGAGTAAAGGAGAGTCAGGCATTTTGGAGGCATCTGCAACCCACGCCTCTGCAAACAATATGAATAAAGGTTTCATCTTATTGACTAAAAATGCATCACCTGTTTGATTTGATATTGATTTTATTAAATTATTGAATATTGTGGCTTTGATGTTTTCTTGTGGAACGTGATTTTGACTTTTTTCAGGTTTATTTCATATGCGTTTATAGTTGAAAACAGAAAACATTCAAGGCATTCAAATATAAATTTATCAAATTCATGTTGACATTTATTTGGATATCCATCATCCTTTTGAAGTTGATACTTGTGCCTACTTCATAGGCTTCTTTGACCCAGGTTGAGCTTCCTTCTGACACTTTGAATTCCCTATTCATTGCGTCTTTTATTGCATATTGATTGATGTTATCTTGTACTATTTTATTTATTTGTTTTTTATTTATTTGTTTTATAGGGGCTACCAGTGATTGGTAACCCCTGTAGAACCAACTTGGCGTAAAAGCCACCACTTCCGCAACCTTGTCCCCATCCCTAGTTATAACTAAAGTAAATACAAATAAAACATAAGAAGACTTACTGATTGTTTCCCCTGTGGCCCCATCAGCCACATGCACCCCTTCAGCAAACTTCATGAGCGTTGGCTGCTCTTCATTTGTTTTTCTGGGTTTGATTTTCCTTATTTTCTGTGTTACTTGTGTTTCCTCTTGATTTTCATTAGTTGAATTTTCTTTGTTTTTTGAGATGCTCCTGCTTCTTGACTGTGTTTTGTTTTCATTTGTTTCCATTTGATTATTTCCCTCTTTGTTGGTGTTTGTTTCCTGTGGGATTTCAGTTCCTTCAATCAGTTTGATTTTGTTATTGTTTTCTTTGGCCCCCTGCCAGAACTCCCACAATTTTAGGCCACGTCTGTTGTAAAGTGATTGGTTATAAACTAGAAGTCATTATATTTACGCACTTATCCATTAAGCTCAGTGAACCAAAGGGCAATGGTACTCTTGCCCTGGATGATAAATAGTCCAAACAATCAACTAGGTTGTATTCCGAGTTCATATTAACTGATGATCATCCAATCATTAGTTTAATATTGGGCTAAGCAATAGAGGGAATTGGGCTGTAACCAGAGGATCCTGGCGTTCATTGACTCTCATTAATCCCTCCTTCACTATATAACTCTCTTCTTGATTGATTAAATAAAGATTAAATTACATAAACTTATATTTATTATACACATTAGGCTGAAAGATTTATCTTAGCTTAATCCTTAGTAATATGTAAGATCATAGTTGAGTTAAGCGTTAGTAGCTATCAACCAACCAATAGCTGAAGTTACAACAGTGTTGTTGAACTTCAGACTTGATAGGATTGCTTCCTGTAGATTGAGCAACGCTTCTTTGTTCTTTTTGTCTATAGTATTTCCTAGTTTATTCTTAGCATCTTCTTTTGACTGGATTAGTGGCTGGCCCTTGTTACCCAGCTTTCCTGTCACTATTTCCCTGATATTTTTTTCTATTTCAACAACCTTTTGCAGGTGTGCTTCTAATTCTTTTATCAGGTTATAGATATTTGAATTTTGTTTGAATTACATCAAAAAACTGGTTTTTATAGTACTACCTTCAACGCGTGAATATTTTTCATCATTATTAATATATTAAAGACCATAAATGTAAATATTGCATTAGAATATTGCAAATAGACGTCAACTATTGATATTATGATATTATATACATAACCAATTAATTTTGTTTAATAAAATTCATTGTAAACTTAGCCTTTTTCATTGTAATTTATTTAAATTGACTGTGTTTATATTGGAGAGCCATTAACACTTAGTATAATATTGATACACAGTGCATTTTACAGCCTGTAAAATGCACTATGTATCAATAATTGTACATAGCATTAATGGCTCTCTAATATAAACACAATTTGTTTTAATAAATTACAATGAATTTTATTAATCAAATGCATTGAATTGTGCACATAATTTCTAAATATCAAGAGTTGACGTCTAATTGCAATATTCTAATTCAATGTTTACATTTATGGTCTTTAATTTATTAATAATGATGAAAAATGTGTATGCCAATAATTTTAAGCTATTTGTAAAATGTACAACATTGTATTAATTATAGGAAATGTTGATAATGTAAAAAGAAAATATTATTAGTTATTAATTGAAAGAAATAATATCAATTTTAATAAGTTGTCTTAAAGAAAGTTTTATTTTACTCATCAAGGGACAGGTAGGGGATGGAGTGGGAGGAATGTATGTTGCCTTCATCTGCGCCTGTGAAAGGGACAGCATCAGAGATAGTGGGGGGGATTGGTAATGGCTTGGGAGTCAGGGTTGGAACACAGGTGGCTTGATAGGGGGGTTGGGGAGGCAGGGTTTGCTGACTGGGAAGGGGCGGCAAGAGCAGTTTGCTTCAATTGCTCAAATTCTTATTCCATCACATATGCAGGCTTGAAAAACCATATGTATGAGTATGGGGGGAGGCAGGGGTCTTTTATGGACTTGTCACTATCACTTTCATAAAAGATGATGAGATCAAATAAGTCCTGGACAGACACAGAAGGGAAAAGCTCATAACCCTTATCAATTTGGGTGCACAGTTTGTTGTAGGTGGCAGGCTTTAAGCACCTGAGAGCAGAACCAAAATTGTATAGCATACATCTGCAAGATGCATGTTGGCGTGGTTGATGGGGTAGGATCAACAGGTATGCCCCACAGCCCTGATTTCTTGGGTTGCCCATTCCCGCTGCTCCATCTCTGCACTCAGTACAACTGTGTGTACAGCGTTTTGTGTGGCCCACTCCTCCAGCATGGCCTTGAGCTCTGTCTGGTATGCATACCCATCTGCAGTGTTTGATATTGCAGAGTAGTGAGTGACACCCAATGGAGAAACTGCCAGCAAAACCCCAACAAAACAATACAAGATTGGGCCGCGCTTGAATACGTCAGGCTGGATGCGCTTTTCTCCAAAGTCTTGGATACTGGCCAAGATCTTAGCGTATGATAGGAAGATGCTGTCATTACAGGCCCTCATTGCCCTTCCTTTGATGAAATTAATGACAGTACAATCAGATGGGTCAGTGTCCATCAAACAGGGGCCACTGAGAACCTGATTAGATAAGATTTGGGCTGCAACCACAACTCTGTGCATCCACAAATTCACTGTTCTTTTGTTGGTGAAGATGCCGTGGAGTCCTAACTGGAGACGTACCTGGACCAGGGGCATCCACAGGTCACGTTCCATAATGGCCATCATAAGGGGATGGGCTGTTTCACCTTTGGTTGAAGTACGGGCACCAGTTGGGGTCTTCTTGGTAGGGGGCCACAGTGGACTTTGCAAAACCCATTGCGGCCGCAATTTCCCCAAGGGACATAAGCATCCCTTGCTTTTCAACCATTTCAAGAACAATCTCCGGAGTGATTAATTTTCTTCTGCATCTTGCAGGCTGATTGTCTGGAGGCGGGGTGTGTCTGCCTTGAGAACCAGATAGTGCCATCTGATTGGCTGTTTCTGGATTCTGGCTTCCATTGGTGGCCCCATGGCTCACTTGGTCAATTCCAGATGCTAGTGTTGCTGTATGATTTGGATTAGCAGCTGCCTGTGCGTGATGGGCAAACAGGGCCATGCTTGAGGACGCGGGAGAAATAACACACTCCTAGGTAGTGCTTGCAGAGGGGCCTGCAGGTTGGGAGTAGCTATAGAGGGAGGCTTCACTATTAGAAGACCAAGTGTAGCCCTGCATTATTTTGTCAAGGCCAGGGAACAGCTCGTTGACTTGGTTGTTATTGGAAGAAGACATAATAAATTTTTATTAAAAAACTTAAACTCAAAAAGAGGAGTGTATATTTTAGTCAATTTTATTGTTAAATATGTTAATTTTGTGAATAGTAGTATCTAAATTTTAGCCGCACTAAAATGATTTAGGGTGATTTTTGAGAATGCATGTGCTTTGTAAAAGAATCAGCACAAATCCACTCTAGATCCTTTAACATCCTTTTTGAGACACCCATAAATTATATTTATTTCAAATTCATCTCATTTTTGATTTGAAATTTGGTTCTTGGATTTGACAATCCTGCAATTTCAGATTTGTTAATTTTTACATGATGTCTATGATTTGTTTGACATACAGGAAATATTAAATCATACATCAGAATCCCGCATTTCTGATTCATGTATCTCACATTTGTTTGCTGAGTTTTGTCTTTTGTTAGTTAAGTTATCTGCTTGAGGGATTTGAAATTAGCCAATTTAAATAAACCAAAAAAAGTTGAATTAAATGGTTAATTTTATTTAATATTTTAATTTTCATTCAGCTGAGTTTCCTGCAAAAGTGATTCAAAATTTGGACCAAGGATTTGACAATCCTGCATTTTTACGTTTAGGTTCTGAATTTACAGTACCAGTTATTGTAACCTATTTTTGATTTGCTGAACCATTTAATTTCAACCCTGTGGCGCTAAACAAAACCAACTCAGATCTGAACAAAAGATAAAGAATGAAATTATATTAATTAACAATAGATTTGTGGGCGCTTCTAGTTCCCGTTCAAATCTGGGTTGATCCTATTTAGCGCCCCAACTTTGGAAGCTACTGTATTGAACCGCCGATAAAATATTTCTGGGAACTTACACCCTGCCTGATCTCAATACTGGTGGGGATACCCAATCTCATTCAACTTTCCATTTCAACTGTGTATATTTCTCCCTCATAATGCCATGAGTTTTATGCTGAGAATAACACAGCTCTCCTCCAAAGATCTCTAGCTATGCCTTCTTTATATGTTCTGGTTAGTTTATTGAACCATATATTTACTTTTGAAAGGTTTAACCAACATCCTTGATATCTATAAGGAGGTAGATTTTAACTATAGCTGCATCTGGGTGATGATTCCCACAACTTAGATCTGGATACTTACTTCCCTTTATTTCATGTCATATTTTTTATAATATCACTTGATCAGAGGAAATTTTTGGTCAAGTCCATTGAGATAAACCTCCTTGTTCCAAGAAGGACAAGATTTGAGAATGGGACCAACCTTTTCAGTCCAGATATTGAAAACATACTAGATAAAGTGAAAAGTTGGTTCTCAGGAAGTTAACCCTGAAACCAAAATTGTATCCAGCAGCCTTCACAGCTGCGCGGATGAGAAAGCCAAGCTATTGGTAAATAGGGTGGACCCAAAATCAATCAGATCCCAAACACCAGGGTAGCGTGTACAAGCTGTTGACAGATTTGGAACAATGATTGGCGACAAGACTCAACACGGCATAAAAAACATCTCGGGCAACAAACAAATTTAACTGATGAGGGGTATCTTTGGGAAAGCTTTGAAGAGGTCAGCAGATCAAAATTTAAATATAACCTGTCTAAAAATAACCGCTACGCTTCCCACATGCAGCTATCTCTAACCCAGCTTCCTGGTACTTGAGAGGCTTAGTTTCTAAATACCTACCCTTTTAAACGCTAATTAGTTCAAATTTAACGGCTAGAAATGCAACCCAGAAATCAAAAGTTTCAAAGGTTACCTTTATAGGAAAGACGTTCTTTATAGCAAGTTCAAAAGCTGTGGCGCCAAGAAGAAATCCCTCAGATCTAATCGGGACAAACTCCAATCCAAGCAAACCCCCATCTGGGCAAGCTTCTTGAACCAACCAATTTACATATTTTAGTGGACTGGCAGGACGTCAAACAATGAACGGAGCATCACCAGCACTTAATAGGGAGCTATACCAAACATCCACCATTGTAGTTCAAAACTACAAACAAGAGGGCCTGGTACATCAACCCCAATAGATCAATGCCAGTCTGGAATATCTTATACCTTGATCAGGATTCATCAGAGGCACCAGCAGAAGGGCTGAAAAAAACTAAATGTTGAGCCCTGAGAAGCAAGATTTCACTAAACCAAAATGAAGCCACACCAGATACAAAGTATGTGAATCCTGAAATAGAAAATTACCCGTTTACCAGCCAACCAACAGCTACCTGATTTAGGAACAGAGGCATTCTGTTAATTTTCATGGCTCCTTATTTGTGTAAAATAGTTTTGAGAACTTTCCAAATATAGTCTCATGATTACAATATAATAAATCATGAAGATTTAAACCTCTACTTTTAGTGATTTTATCCTAGGTTTTATTGTACAATGGTTTTTACTATCAACATTTTCAACAGCGCCAGCGACCAAGGCAGCTTTCTGAAGGCAAGGCTCATAATGTGGAGGCACCTGTTTACACCCAGGTCTTTGATGTGGGTAACAAGAAAGCCAACCTGTACTTGACCCCCAACCCCTATGGCTTTGACTTGTTCAGTAGTCACTTAGAGTCTAGCTCTGCCCCTGCTCCCTTACCCACTCCCGCATAAGCTGCCCACCAACCAATCAGAATGGTAACCCTGATTTGGAACAACTTCCTGCCACAAGCCAAACTGTCCCCCTAGCCAATCAAGATTCAGCTCCTGCGGCCCAGTGCCCCAAACACAGAATAATCCCTGCCCAAATTCTTCAGGAAATTGTGGCCCTGAACCTGCAGGGTCTGTCCTGGGATCAGATTGCAACCCAATTGCAATTTACCCTAGCCACCATAATGCAGGGGTTCAACCACCTAATGAACAATGGGGATCTGATCAGCATGGCCAAGAAGCCAAAGAAGGCCCCTGAGTCCCAGATCAGCCAGGCCTACCCAATTATGCTTGACCTCTTGCAGAGGGACCCCAAGCTTCCCCTGAACAGGTCTGGAAGAAAATTGCCCACCATGGCATTTGGGTGTCTGAGCCCATGGTGCAGCTCTGG
Organism: Entomophthora muscae; assembly: GCA_014839935.2. Classification (NCBI taxonomy): domain Eukaryota; kingdom Fungi; phylum Entomophthoromycota; class Entomophthoromycetes; order Entomophthorales; family Entomophthoraceae; genus Entomophthora; species Entomophthora muscae. The sequence continues at coordinate 184,805 of QTSX02000807.1, read as the reverse complement.
ATGTATGGAAAGGTGGCTTCAGTCCAGATGCTTACAAATGTTGCCAGGGATCAATGGGATGGTAGCAAGGATTCCCTGAATGTCCTGCCATTGAGTCCACTTGGGTTGGATGCCTAACAAGTTTATCCAACAGCAGCATGCTAATTGCCTCTACAAATTGTCCATTGCCTTTGACACGTTTGGGGAGCAGGGGAAAGCCGCCAATACCAACAGAAGAAAGGGGGTCAGGAAGGGGGCATCCATCTGGGCATTCCTAGCTGGTCCGGCCAAGGGTTCTTTCTAGTATCAGACAAACCTGGATTGCACCAATGGCCATGGGTATAGCCAAATCCTTGGTGGATCCCTGGACTCTTGGCAGAGCTCAAATCCCTCCCATCAGGGTTTCTTGAGCCACCAGATGGAGGGTGGCTCCACTGCCCTAAAGCCAATCCAAGGATCAAGTATCAGGCCTCAGTCTACCCAGCCAGTGCTGTTAACTGTGCCATTCATACTATTTCAATGCAGCCTTGAGCTTTTGATACATGCAAAGACTTGGCTGGGTTTGCCGTCAAATTTGGCAACTGTTTGCAATCCTTAAACGGGTTGACATCAATGTCCACCCATTTGACATTACCCTACCTGTGCATGGCTGATCCTGGTACCAGCCCAGCTTGGAATAGCCTCGTCAGCCACACTGTCTACCTAGTGAATGATCCACCTGCCCTGTCTATGATTTAAGTAGAATCATTTCTCCTAATAAAGACAAGTTTATCCATATTTGTGTTGGCTTTTGTATTCTTCAAGCCTTTTCCTTTCCTTTTTGGTAAAGGGAGGCCCTCTTTTTTGTTCCAGAAAACTAAGATGCATTCCCTTAACTTTGCCCTACAGGCTAACCCCAGGCCAGCTTTGGACCTAAACCTTATGCCACAAAGGTCACCTACGGTGTCCTGCTGGATGTTGTCCCCAAGAACAAACACAACTCCCAACCACACAGGCATTCATCTGGCTGATGTTGTGTCTGGGAATATCAGAGACAGGGCCCAGGAGGGCTGCCCACAGGCATTCAACAATCTTTACCTTGGTGCCCTTGACATGACTCTCTCTCCAGTTGGCAGATGGTGGCTGACCAGTTTAACCAAACTGTCTTCCATGTGAACATGGGCAGTCAACCACATAAGAACAGGCCCCTCCCACCCCGGGTGTTGTGAGACAAAGAGGAGTTTGAAACAACCCTGGAAATGATGTAGCTTTGACATGGCATCACTATGGGACAAAACAAGGTGTACAGGCGTACTGGTATTGGCATCACAATGCAAACCATTCCTGCCCATGCTTATTTTTGCTTGGGTACAGAGCTAATGAATTGGATTGGCTCTGGCAATACTTTAGGCGGTATAGGATTGTGTATTGCTGATCAGGCTGCAGCTAAACAGCAGCAGCGCCCATGTCAACTGCGGCCATGTTGGCACTATAGTAAAGTGCAACCTGGTTTGTAATGATGTTGTCTTCTGGATGTCAACACTTTTTTGAATATCAGCACACTTTACCCTGGACATTTTAAACATAAAAATATTTTAAAATACAGCATTGTACTAGAATGACCCCAGAGAGTTCAAAAAGCCAAAAAATACTATACATGATAAGAATAAGGAGATATAAGCAAGTATTTTTCAATCCACTATGTAAAAAGCACTCTTCACTATAAGATTATTTTTTATCCCCATAAATATTAAAGTTCCAACAAACCAGAAATAGATATGGGTCATTATTTTTCTTGTTATGCCTAAGTGCTGGACTGATTATTTTATAACTTAATTACATTATTCATATTCAAATTATTCAGAAAGATTAAAATACAATCAATGTCAAATCTTTAATTGATCTTGGGCCTAGATGATTTTTTTAAAAATAAATCATCAATTTTAGAATTGAAAATTGCACCTTATAATATTGCTGGAAATATCTTAAGTGCTACTACATACTACAAGCTAAAAATATTTATGATGAGTTGCATGGGAGAGTAATAGCAGCCCCAAAGCTATAAATGCTATTACCCTATCTTTGGCTCATCATAAATATTCTTAGTTTGTTTCAAAAAATGTTGTTGTTTTTGAAAGACTGATAACTCTATTTAAAATACACCCTCTAGTAAGCTGCCCTACTTCATGAACTTGCCCTAATGCACCACTAGCATCTTCTGATATTTTTGTTTCTCTGGTATCATCACATGATTTCAAATGATATGTTATCTCAGAATATTCTGAGAAACTTTCAAATGTTAAAGGTAAAGTATATAACTTCCCATCTTTCATCAAATATGAAAGATTAATGCGCAGATTTTTAACTTCAAGCTCTCTCCTTATAGGCCTAACTTTTCTCTAATAAATATAAAAGAATGACTTTTGAGAAATATTTGAGCCTGATAGCGCTGATTTATATAATTCTTTTCTTTTTTCTTCTTGCTCAAAAATATTTTTAATATCATTTATATTCTTAATATAAAGCTGATTTTCTTTCTCTTTTAATGTTTTTGATATTACACCAAAGTGACCATCAACAATACTTTTCCCATGACATTCTACAAATATATTGTATTTAATAGATCCTTTAATGTATTGTGGTGCCTCTTTAAATAGATAATATAACAATTCATAGGATCTAAAATGGTTTCCATTATCAGTCCATACTTTGATATTATTTTTTTTAAACTTATCCTATTTAAGAAGACTTATTAGACATTCACCTGAAAATAAAGAATCACGAGACAATATTTGAGATAAAAAATCATGGTATTCATATTTAACTTTATTGTTTTCTTTAAATACCAATGCAAACCCCAATAAAGAAATAGGTCTTTTGGAATAAAAACAGTTATTGGTTTCAATTGGACCACCACCAACTTTTAAATTCTCCTTAAAATCTATGACTATAATACATTATTCATTATCTAATTCATTGGTATCTTTCTTATATTCTCTATTTTGATGAGCATAAAAGTTTTGGTGCTGATTAATAGCTTTTAAGTCACTGTTTATAGATTCTGGCAATAATAAGTTTTTACTTTCACATTCTTCTTTTCTTTTTTCTAAGGATGATTTTAAGTTACAAATATTACACATGTCAGTTTGTTTTTTACTCTTTATTATATTTTTTGGTATTAATTTATAATAAGTTGAAAGTGATATTGAAATTTCATTTTTTATTTTCATATTTTCATATGTTTCTTTTTTTTGTTTTTAATAGAGAATATTTTATTTCAGTTGAATATTCATTCATTTCTTTTTCAATGTCTTTATAAATTTTTTCTGGTGCTTTTTTGTAAACTGGCTTGTTTCAAAAGAATTTTCTAGTAGTTTTTTTAATTATTTTTTTGATGATTTATTTTTTTACTGAATAGTTATTATCTTTTTGGCCTTTTTGTTTAAGCTTACATTTTTATTTTTATTTATTTTTCTTGAGTATTCAAACTCACTTTTGGTTATATTAAATCCCATATCAGTAAGCTCTTTTAAAGAGTAGCTGGAAGTAACCAGAGATCTCAAGGCTGGGAGATGCTTTTGAGGAGCAGATTTCAGAAGATCCTTTAAGTTGTCAATTATTCCATTTAGTTTCTGATTTTGAATTAAAGAATGAACTCTTTTTTTCCAAACTCAGTTTGAGTGAGGAAGTGATTGGTGAAGGAATTAAGATTGCCTCCAGAAACAAAGAGGAATGCTTTCTTTAGTATAGCAATTCTTTCTCTTTTTGTTGATGCTCCCAGTGAGGAAAATGGCTTCATGGCAGAAGTAAAGTTAACAGATTCCATAATATTGGATTTATGATTGCTGATAAAGAGATGCTTTGTAGAGATGCCTTGCAAAATAGTGCTGGTTGCAGGAATCATATCTTTTTGTGAAGATGGTTTGAAGTAAACCTTAGGTTGTGCTTTAGCTCTTATATACCAAGCCTTATGACACCATTCTGAAAGAAATGATGTGACTCTTTATTACAATTTCAACTTGAATTTATATTTCTAGAATAAATGAAATCCCCAGTTTTCATGCACAAGTGATATATGTGTATCAGCTAAGCATCAAATTACATCATATCCTCTTTGCAATATATGCAAATCAATTAAAATGATGTATTAACTTAATTATAATTGTTCCGCATACTTTTAAAATGATAAAATATTAAAGAATTATATTGAAAAAATGCTATTTTTTGAGGTTTGCAGTTCACTTGAACCTCAAAATTCATCCAAACAGCAAATAAATTAACGTCCTAACTTCAAACTACTATAAAATCCCAAATATTAAGTTTTTTAAATAAAATTAAATGCAGAAATAATGCTCTTAATTCTATCTTTAATTTCATCAAATAAAAAGCATGTATTAATTTATGAAAAATTAACTCTTTTTAAGCTTTAAACAATCTATTTTATTTCATTATCAAAATAATATAATAAAATCTGACATATGCTCTTTTAAATGGCTTTTGCTTTAATATCCAATATTATATATATTAATACCTTGACATCAATGGAAAGATAAGATTCTTAGCTTTATTTTTATAGTTTACAATGTGGAAAAATATAAAAAATTTGTTGATTTATAACTGTTTTAAATATAAACAGTTGTAATTTGATTTTTTCAAAATTGAACTGTGTTATGCTGCGACTTGGGCAGCATGTGTATTAGAAAATGGCCTAATCCCTAAAAAATGACCCATATATTCAATATATCATACTGTGAATTCAGAACCTGAACGTAAAAATGCAGGATTTTCAAATCCTTGGTCCAAATTTCAAATCACTTTTGCAGGCCACTCAGCTGAGTGAAAATTAAAATATTAAAAAAAATTAATGGTTTAATTTGACTTTTTTTGATTTATTTAAATTGGCAAATTTTGAATCTCTTGAGCAGATATCTCAACTAACAAAAGACAAAACCCAGCAAACAAATGCGGGATACATGAATCAGAAATGTGGAAACTAATGTACAATTTGAGATTTCCTGTATTTCAAACAAATCATAGACATCATGTAAAACTTAAAAAATCTGAAATTGCGGAATTGTCCAATCCAAGAACCAAGTTTAAAATCATAATTGCAAGGAATTTGAAATAAATATAATTTATGGGTGTCTCAAAAAGGATGCCAAAGGATCTAGAGTGGATTTGTGCTGATTCTTGTGGTAATCATAGGCATTCTCAAAAGGCACCCTATTCCATTTTAGGACAGCTAAAATTTAGATCATAATATTCACAAAATTAACATATATAACAATAAAATTGACTAAAATATACATTCCTCTTCTTGAGTTTAAATTTTAATAAAAATTTATTATGTCTTCTTTCAATAACAACCAAGTCAACAAGCTGTTCCCTGGCCTTAACAAAATCATGCAGGGCTGCACTGGGTCTCTTAACAGTGAAGCCTCTGTCTATGGCCACTCCCAACCCGCAGTCCCCTCCGCAAGCACTACCCAGGAGTCTGTTTTTTCTCCTGCAACTTCCAGCATGGCCCTGTTTGCCCACTATGCACAGGAAGCTGCCAACCCAAATCCCTTATCAGCAATGACATCTAGAACCAGCCATTTTAGCCATGGGGTCACCCAGAGAGCCTAGGACCCCAAAACAGCCAATCAGATGGCATTGACTAGTTCACAAGATGGACATATCCCTCCCCCAGCCAATCAGCCTGCAAGACGCAGAAGAAAACTAATCACTCCAGAGATTGTTCTTGAAATGGTTGAAAAGCAAGGAAAGCTTATGTCCCTCAGGAAAATTGCAGCCGCAAAGGGATTTGCAAAGTCCACTGTGGCTGCAACCCTGCAATCCCACGCCAACTGTGGCCCCCCTACCAAGAAGACCTCAACTGGTGCCCGTACTTCAACCAAAGATGACACAGCCCATCCCCTTATGATGGCCATTATGGAATGTGACCCGCAGATGCCCCTGGTCCAGGTACGTCTCCAGCTGGGACTCCACAGCATCTTCACTAACAAAAGAACAGTGAATTTGTGGATGCATAGATTTTTGGTTGCTGCTAGAATTTTGTCCAATCAAGTTCTCAGTGGCCCCATTTTGGTGGACACCAACCCTATAATTCAACTATTATTAATTTTATCAAAGGAAGGGCAATGATGGCCTGTAATAGTGTAATCTTCATGTTGTATGCTAAGATATCTGCAAGTATCCAAGATTTTGGAGAGAAGTGTATCCAGTCTGACGTGTACAAGCGTGGCCCAATATTGTATTGGTTTGTTGGGGTTTTATTGGCAGTTTCCCTATTGGGCATCAATTATTACTCGGCAATATTGAACACCGGAGATGGGTATGCCTACCAGACAGAGCTCAGGGCCATGCTGGAGGAGTGGGCCACACAAAACACCATGCACACAAATGTACTGAGTGCAGAGATGGAGCAGCGCAAATGGGCTACCCAAGAAATCAGGGCTGTGGGGAATACCTGCTTGTCTCACTCCATCAACTACGCCAACATGCATCTTGCAGATGTATGTCTCTACAATTTTGGTTCTGCCCTCAGGCACCTAAAGCCTGCCACCTACAGCAAACTATGCACCCAAATTGATAAGAGGTATGAGCTTTTCCCTTCTGCGTCTGTCCAGGACTTATTTGATCACATCATCTTCTATGCAAGTGATAGTGATAAGTCCAGAAAGGACCCCTGTCTCCCCCCACGCCAGTCCATCCATTTTGTCAAGCCAGTATATGTGACAGAAGAAGAATTTGAGCAATTGAAGCAATCAGCTCTTACTGCCCCTTCCCAGTCAACAAACCCTGCCTCCCCAACTCCCCCATCAAGCCACCTGCCTTCCAACCCTGACTCCCAAACCACCACCCATTCCCTCCCCACTATCTCTGATGCCGCCTCTTTCACAGGCGCAGATGAAGGCAATGGTTGTTCTGCCCATTCTCTCCCCTTCCCTTCCTTTGATTAGTAAATAAATCTTTTCTTTGTGACAACTTATTAAAATTGATATCTCTCTTTCAATTCATAATTAATAATATTTTCTTTTTACATTATCAATATTTCTCATAATTAATACAATGTTGTAATTTTACAAATAGCTTAAAATTATGAGCATACATATTTTTCATCATTAATAAATTAAAGACAATAAACGTAAATATTGCATTAGAATATTGCAATTAGATGTCAACTATTGATTCTTAGAAATTATGTGCATAACTCAATGCATTTTGTTTAATAAAATCCATTATAAACTTGGCCTTTTCCATTATAATTTAATGAAATGGATTGTGTTTATATTAGAGAGCCATTAAAGCTTAGTACAAATACTGAAAATTAGTGCATTTTCAGCCTGTATATTTACCTATTGGTAATAATTCTGTAAGCTTTTATGTCAGATTTTGTGAGTAATAATAATGTAATGTGTTAATAAATTACAGTTTACTGTCATTAATTGGTTGATTTTCTTTGCTGTGGCAACTGTGCATTTTCTGATATTTATGCACTAGTATCCAATTGGATGTGAAGCCAACCAATTGGATACTAGTGCATAAATATCAGAAAATGCACAATTGCCACAGCAAAGAAAATCAACCAATTAATGACAGTAAACTGTAATTTATTAACACATTACATTATTATTACTCACAAAATCTGACTTAAAAGCTTACAGAATTATTACCAATAGGTAAATATACAGGCTGTAAAATGCACTAATTTTCAATAATTGTACTAAGCATTAATGGCTCTCTAATATAAACACAGTCAATTTATTTTAAATTGTAATGAAAAAGACCAAGTTTACAATTTATTTTATTAAACAAAATCCATTGAGTTATGCACATAGTATCAAAATATCAAGAGTTGATGTCTAATTGCAATATTCTAATCCAATATTTATGTTTATTATCTTTAATTTATTAATAATGATGAAAAATATTTATCTGTTGAAGATAGTACTATAAAAGCCAGTTTTTTGATGGAATTCAAACAATATGTCAACAATCTATAACTTGATCAACAAATTAGAAGCACACCTGTAAAAGGTTGTTGAAATAGAAAGAAATATCAGGAAAATAGTGACAGGAAAGCTGGGTAACAAGGGCCAGCCACTAATCCAGTCAAAAGAAGATGCTCTGGATAAACTAGGAAATATCATAGATGAAAGGAATAAAGAAAAATTACTTAATCTACAGGAAACAATTTTATCAAGTCTAAAGTTCAACAACACGGCCTACAACTTGTGGGAGTTCTGGCAGGGGGCCAAAGAAAACAATAAGATCAAACTTATTGAAGGAAAAGAAATTCAAAAGGAAATCAACACTAATGAAGAGGAAACCAACCAAATGGAAACAGATGAAAATGAAACACAAGCAAGAAGCAGAAGCGCTTCAAGAAATACAGAAGCTTTATCAACTGAAAACCAAGAAGAAACACAAGTTGCAAGAAATATAAGAAAAATTAAGCCTAGGAAGATTAATGAAGAGCATCCAACGCTCATGAAGTTTGCCGAAGTGGCGCCTGTGGCTGAGGGGGCCACAGGGGGAAACAATTAGTAAGTTTTTGTTTTAATTATATTTATTTTAGTCATCACCAGGAATGGGGATGAGGTTGCGGAAGTGGCAGCTTATACGCTGAGTTGGTTTTATGGGGGTTACCAGTCACTGGTGGCCCCTGTAAAACAAATAAATAAAAATAAAATAAATAAAATAATTCAACATAATATGAATAATTTTTTAATATTGAAGCTCAAGATAGGGAATATTCACCACCTGCGGGGTGCTTGCCATGGATAAGGGAAGCATATAAACTAGGAGCAACTATCAAAATCAAAGAAATGAATGAAATTTGCGGGGATATCAAACTGAACTTTGATGAATACATATACAAAAAACATTCAACAATTCCCCTTCACAAACATCAACAAATATGAAAAGAATTTAATAAAAACCGACTTTCAAATAGGAAATGAATATTTGAAATCTGTAATTTTTAATGAAGTTTTTAAGGCACTATCATATAAAGTTGGGGATTCAGTCCCTGTGAATAATTTTAAACCTTTATTTATTTCATTCACCGAGGGCTGGGGGACTGATTCAAGTCAGGCGCCCCCCGGAACCCTCTTCAAGTTCAACCAAACGTCCTATATTAATAGGTTAGTACAGACATTCAAAAAATTATGCATGTTCTTGGAAAAGTATACCTTGCAAAGAATCCACATTGTGGTATACCTGGGAATCCTCCTCCACTGCATATTAAAAACCAATGTCAAAAAGTTGGAGGATGTACCTAATCAAATGGATATTTGCTGTGTAGCCCTCAACCGCCAGAAGACACCACGGGGATACAGGACAGTCAAGCACGTCCTCTATGATTCATTTGCATTGGCAACAATATACAGGTACTATGTGCCCCCCAAAAAAACCTACTAGTTGATTTGCTCACCCGCCTGCCTTTTATCAAACAATCAGCAACCACCTGGGTACAGGGCGCCACCTCTCTAGCAATTGCATCCAGGGTTGTCCACCACGTACAGAAGAGTACGTGGATCCAATTAGATGCATTAGCCAAAAATTTAATTCCAGGGTATAATTCCCCAGAATAATCACATCCCTTTGCAGTTAGCATCCCCCAATAAATATTTCCCCCTTGCAAATTAATTTTTTTTAACTTTTTATATTTTAATACTAAATTTTTTAATATTGTAATATGTACTATTAAAATTTTACTATAAAAATTTTAATAGTACATATTTAAATATTAAAAAATTTAGTATCTAAAAGTTAACATTAAAATTTTAATAATCAATATTACAATATTAAAATTTTTATTATAAAATATTTTGATATTGAATAAATCACAATTTAATAAAATTGTTATATTTTGATTATTTAAACTTTAATATTTAACTTTTACAATTTATAATTATAATTTTTCTTTTAATATTTTATTTTTTATTTTAAATTTTATTATGTAAATTATAATATTAATATATCTAAATATATTACAAGACATTAGTTAAAGTTGCAACCACGTCAAATATTAAAATTAAGTTAAAAATGTTTTTATTTACTAGCTTGTCAAGTACAGGTTTTATTTATCACATATATAAACATCAAAAATTGAATTTATCCACATCATGCGGCCTGCTCCACTTATGTTTCAACCAAATGATTGTTTAGAACTCAAATTACCTTTCCCTTGTAATGTGATTTGATAAACATACAGTAGTCTCAAAAGCTATGGCAACAAGTAAAAATACTTCAGATTTAAACAAAATCCAAGTTGCGCAAGATTCAGGATTCAATTAATCTAAATATTTTTGGTTAATAAATGAACTGTCAAACCAAAAACAAAATTTCACTAAACCATTGTACAAAATTAAAGCAAACATCAAGCGGTGTAGTTCAAACCACAAACAAAATGAACCAACACAACAAGTGAAATGAATGGATGCTATTCCAGAGTATAATATAATCCAAGCAGGATTCATATGAGGCACTGACAGAAGGACCAAAATGAAATGAGATTTGAGCAATCTAGAAGCGAGATTACACAAGCACAAAACAAAATTAACTCACACAAGATGTGTAGTATGAGAAGCCTAAAATAGAAAACTATCAATTTAACAGCCAATCAACAGCTATCCAATTTAGGAACAGAGGCATTTTATCCATTTTCATGGCTCGAGATTTGTATGAAAAGGGTTTGAGAACTTTTCAAATGTGGGCTCAAGATTACAATAAAAATAAATTATTAATTTTTAAAATTTCTACTTTTAGTGATTTTATCCTAGGTTTTTTACAATGGTTTTTAATAACAACATCTTCAACTGTGCCAGCAGCCAAGCCAGCAGCAGCCCAGCAGGCTTCAATGGAGGCAAGGCTCAGAACGTGGAGGCACCTGTTTACATCCAAGCCTTTGAGGCAGGTAACAAGGAAGCTGACCTGTTACTGTCCCCCGACCCATATGGCTTTGACTTATTTGAGAGTCACTTAGCGTCTAGCTCTGCCCTTGCTCCCACACCCACCCCTGCACAAGCTGTCCGTCAACCAACCAATCAGGATGGCAAACTTGATTTGGAACAACTTCCTGCCACCAGCCAACCTGCCCCACTACAGCCAATCAGGCTTCAGCTCCCCTGGCCCAGCGCCCCAAGAAACAAATCATCACTGCCCAAATTCTTCAGGAAATTGTGGCACTGAATCTACAGGATCTGTCCTGGGATCAGATAGCCAGCCAATTACAATTCACCCAGGCTACTGTCATGCGGGAATTCAACAACCTGATGAATAAGGGAAATCTGTTTGGGATGCCCAAGAAGCTAAAGAAGGCCACAGAGTCTCTGATCAATGAGGCATACCCAATAATGCTTGACCTCCTCCAGCGGGACCCCAAGCTTCCCTTGACCCAGGTCTGGAAGCAACTTGCACATCATAACATATGGGTGTCTGAGTGCATGGTGCAGCACTGGATGTATGGCAAAGTGGCTTCAATGAGGGTTCATACAAATTTTGCCAACAACCAATGGGATGGCGCCAAAGATTCCCCATACAACACTGCAATTGAATCAACCCTGGTCAGATGCTTGGTAAGTCTAACAGATGACATCATGTTTGTCTCATACTACAAGTTTTTGATTGCATTTGACAATTTTGGTGAGCAAGGAAAAGCCGCCACCAAGAATGGAAGGAAGAAGGTCAAGAAGGGGACATTCATTGGTGCATTTCTGGCTATTTCAGCCAAGGGTTTTGTCTACTATTAGAAAAACCCTGATTTCATCAATGTGTACTCATACAGACACATCCTCAGTGGATTGCTTGACTCCTGGGATGGCTCAAATTCCAAATACCAGGTTTTCTTGAGCCATCAGATGGAGGGAAGCTCCACCGCCCTTGAGGCCATCCAGGAATGCAGGCACCAGGTCTCTGTGTACCCAGCTGGTCACACTGACATCCATCTGTCAGATATTGTGTTCTTTAATATTATAGATACACTCTGAGAGAGCCGCCCTCAGGCTTTCAATGACCTCTATCTTGGGGTCCTTGATCACAATTTTCTCTTTGGCCACCAAATGGTGGCTGACTTGTTTGCGCAAATAGTTTTCCATGTGAACATGGGCAACCAATCACGCAAGGATAAGCGCCTCCCACCCTGTGCCACAGCCACCTACCATCTCATCCAGCTAATGACTGATGAGGAGTATAATGAGCGGTATATGGCAGCCATCACACGCAATCCTCCTGCCTCCACTCCCGCCACCAACACCCCCCACCCGAAAACCCAACCCATCCAATCCCAGACCTCCCAGGCCAGCACCCCCTCTACGTCTTCCTTCCCGCGCCATTCTGCCTACTAGGCATCACTCTTCCCCGCCCTAATAAAACCCATGTTGCCAAACATTTTCTATTTATATTATCTTTATTTTGAATTTCAATTGTTTGTGTTCTCTTTGTTTATAGTTGGCTATATTCTTTATGTTCAGCTTATTTCTGTAAATCATATATTTACTATGTTGTGTATCTTGATCCTGAAGACAGTTATTTTTAGCACTTAAACACATCCCCTTGTGAAAATATTAACAACAATCACTTTATCACTTGGCTCCTGATTGGCTTAAAGTTTATCATCAAGGTTTTGAATTTGGATCAGTAACAACTTTATCTAAATACAATTAACCTATAATTTTCTAATTCAAATTTAGCTGATCACCAAATTGTTGTTAATATTTTCACAAGGGGCTATGTCAAGTGCCAAAAATAATATGGTAATCAAGGAAACAATGCCAACACAAAGCAAACAACACATATCAAGATGAGAGTAAAACATATACAAAATGGGTAAAAAGATGGGATAATGTAGTAGATGGGAAAACAAAAAGGAATAAACAAAGAGTAAATAATATCAGAATAACACAAAGTTCACTGGAGTGAAAGCCATAAAAACATATGGAAAGGTTAGTAAAAAATCAAATGAGAGAATTAGAAAAGCTTCTGAAGGACCTCAACTTGGCAATTGCCAAAATAAAGGACATTGACTCAAGGTCAAAGAAAATTCAAGTCCACCATCCTCACTGGGTAAAAATTGACAAGGTTTCTGCCAAGGCACTCATGTTAAAAATGCCAGACACCCCCGAGAAGATAATCAAGTGCTTACTAAATATTCAAAAAACTGTGGTTGAGGGCCTCCAGTTCAAGGCATACAATATTTCTGCGCCGTCTGTCTGGGTGATGACCCAGAGATGTATGCCCACCTCAAACCCGCCAAGCGTGCCAGGGCAGAGGATACCAAATTGCCTGCACAATTGATTGCACCAAGAATGGCAAAGCTGTCTGAAGCCGCCAGCAAAGAAGAAACCCAAGAAGGTACCTTAAAAAATTATAATTAACAAAAATTTGTAAATTCTTACCTTTTTTTAGAAGTTGTTGATGATGAACTCCGCCAGGTCCTGGTCCCTTTTGTCCCCCTCACCTTCTATGCCAACTATGCTAATCATGTGGCAAGGCAGCCTTTCCTGGCCCCCCTGTCTTGCAGAAGCTTGAAGACAGGATCCATGGTACATTCCCAATGTCCAGGGAGGCATTGGCTGGGCTTTTGCATGGTGAGGAGGCATCTAAGTGAGCGGTTATTGCCTACAAGGATGCCCAACTGGTTTTCCTGGACCCAGTATCCCTCAGTGGAGTTTACTGTGTAAACTCCATTGAGCTTGTTTGGGACGTCCTGGTGATGCTCCCATTCAAGAATATACCAGAGATGGGCCAGGCTCATGCTTCTGCTTGCTTCTGCTTCCCAGTGGAGCATACCATCTCTTACCTGTTGGAGAACTTTGGGCGTGCAGTGTCAAAATTGGCTGTTGCAGACGCAACAGCCATAAAGAAGACAAAAATCCTCCTGGCAGACTTCAGGCTGGCCTGGAGTGCCAACAAGACGGGGGTCCCTGCAGCTATGAAGCTGACCTTCTCCAAAACCAAGCACAAGAAGAAGATAAGCACTGTATACAACAAATTGTGCAAGTTCACGGAAGCCTTTGCTGGGCAAAGGCTTCATCTGGTTGTTTACCTGTGGTTCCTATTCTACTTTGGGATGGGTGCGTCTGTAGAGGACCTAAACAGGGTCCTTCTTGGGGTTGATAAGGCCAGGCTCTCACTGGACAGGAAGAAGGTCCCCCTGGATAAAACTCAGTTGATCATGTCATCCAGGACGCCTTGGTCTTGGCTGGCATCTTCGGGTTTGTAGCCCCACCAGAAAAGCTGCTCCTCCATTCCCACCTCACCATCCTTCCTTTTACCAGCAGGCGCAAATACTTCAATACAGATGTATCCACTGTCCACAGTGTGGTGGTGGAGGTTGTGCGCCACCTACATCAAGGGGTGGGTACATACTTCTGAACCCATTATAGGTGCACTTAATTTTATCTCTATATCAATAAATATATTTATACTCTACTATATTTTTATCTTATAAATAATTTTTCAAATAATATTTTAGCAAACAAGATTTGCAAAATATATTGTGGAAATGGGCTTCATAAAAGTATAAAATAATACAGTAATAAAATAAATTTCAACTTTACAATTTACGTTTAATTTTTATAGGACTATTTTATATTTGTTTGACAAAAGTGATATAAATATATTTGCGTAATCCAGTATCAAGCATTTGGGATAACCTCAGATGACATATTAAATAATATATAATAAAATAAATAAACTACTTACACCTATTGATGGATCTTCTGAATGTGATTGCGGGTGTGGAACCATCTAAATATAAAATGATAATCAATAAATCTTGAATAGTAAATTAGAGAATATAAAAAAAGTTGGACACAATAAGCCTTTAATTTATTAAAGCTAGGCATGCAGGGATGAATGAATTAGCATGGTCATAGAATTTGGCCACGTCTCAGCTGGGAGGGTATGGATTCTGGCCTGCAGCAAATCAAACAGGTCCTTGGTCTCTGTTGGGGTTTCTGGCCTGCCGCAAATCAAACAGGTCCTTGGTCCCTGTTGGGGTTTCTTGCTTGACACTTGCTTGAGCCACCCAAAGACTTCCTCAATGGGATTTAGGAAGGATAAATAGGCAGGGAGGAAGAGAAGGCGCAAATTTGCTGTGGCTGTAGCTGGGGGCCCACTGCAATGCTTGTGTCAATCATTGGGAATTCCTCAAGAATGTCAGCCACCTTGTGGAGACCAACATTGTCCAATACAATTATTTTGATGAAGCATGGGCTTGTGCGCCTCAGGTGCTCCTGGACCAATCAGAGAAATGATAGGAAGGTCCGGCTATTGTGGGAGCCTAGTATCATTTGGTACAGCTCAACCCCCTTTGAACCGAGTAGAGCCACCATTGAGTATGCTGTAGCGCGGACTGCAGCACGCCAAGCCATCCTGTCATTGGAGCCTTTGGGGACATACCCATACTCATTGTGCATTGACAAGGCAAATGCTGATTCATTGATATAATAGAATCTCACCGTCTCCTTGGCTTTGAGGGTAGTGTACACCTCAGCGTAATTTTTCTGGGTCTTGATATTGGCTGGGCTGTTTTTGTTGTAGGGAAATACCCCAAGCTTTTTGCAGGAAAAGCACATCCCCTTGAGCAGATGGTAGTAAAAGGAAATTGAGGCCTCAACCCCAAAAGCAGACTTGATCATGGCCTGTATATTTGCCAGTTCAAGATGGCAATCTCAGGTTATCCACTGACGGATTGCCCATTTGTGCTCCTTGGTGAGCATGGTAGAAACACACAAGGATTTCTCTGTAGCAAGGACTCAGCCAGTATCAATGAACTTGTTGAAGGTCTTTGAGGCGTACTTGGGATCCATCCCAACAAGAGCCACAGCCGCCTTGTAATCACCAGATTCCCGCATGAGCCAAAGAAGGATGATGCACTTAATGTCAGGAATGCACTTGTGAGCGGGCTTTTTAGCAGTGGGGATTGGCTTGTTGGCGTTGGGCACAACACAGGGCATGGGCACCTTGGTGTAAAACGCAGCAACTTTCTTTAACAACAGCTCTTCTTCATTGGTTTGGTAGAGCTGGAGCTCCTTTTCATCCTCTTGATTGCCATCACTGATGTAGGGCTCATAGCTAGTATCAAGTACAGGCTTCACCTTCTCCAGCATGGCTGACAGGACTGACTCTTGCCGGTACACAATGTCAAACACATACAAAGTAAGTTCTACCTCCTTGTTTCTAATTGTTTTAGTAGTGGTAACCTTGGTGGGCTTCCAGGTCAGCTTTGGGACCCAAGGGTTTATGCTCCGCACCCTAGCAGCTTGTGCTCTTTGAACCAGCTGTGTCAGTGCAGCGTCACTATGGAACTCTCCTCTCCTGCCTCCCTCCTGAGCAGGCACTTGTGTTTTACTAAGTCTATTCTTTGACCCGCGGGATCAACCACAACTGCGGCGCACAACAGGTGTAATGGTAGTCTGTTGCTGTGTTCCTTCTATTTTGAGAATTTAATAAAATATTAAATAAAACTTAATTAAGTTACTCCCTATTTTTAATTTTTGCTTTTATCTGTTTATGGATATTCAATTAATATTTTTTCCCTCCCAATATCCCAATTAAAGATTTTTTATTTCTTAGTTAGTTGTTTTTGGTTTTACAACACCCATTTTAGAATACCCAAAAAAATTCACCCATTTTCCCAGATTTTATGCCAAATTAAGCACCCAACACAAAATTTTTAAATTTTTTGTTTCAGATCTTGTGTCTTATTTTAGATACCTTGCTATCATTCTTGATTATAACCCATTGCACAAACTGATTGAGTGATTTTGTTTACATTGTGATTTGCTATTGTGTTTTGTTTTTGGATTGAGTTTTGATACACCACGCTTGGGTGTATTTTATCACCAATTCACATATTAAACATATGTACACCAAAAGTCAACTCACACTATTTTGTTTGTGAATCAATGTATTTTAGATTGTATTTTGAATGATTTTTGCTTTGCATGTGAGCCCTTTGTTGCTGGGTTGACTCATTTTGCCCCATTAACGCCAATAAACCCTGTTAACAGAGTGTATATTTTAACCTGAGAGTTGGATTTTGTTTAAATCTGAAATCTTTTTGTTTAAGTCTGAAGTATTTTTGCTTGTTGCCATAGCTTTTAAAACTACTGTATTCAATATACTTGACCTGTGTCCTAAGTACTAATTAGTAAGCAATACATGAAAATCATTGGTTGCCGTGTTGTATGGTTATAGTGGCACTGAAATAACAAGGATCAGATGATGACATGCAAGGTCCAATTTGTGGCTTAAAAAAGCCAAAGTACCATCAAGGATTCACAATTATTTAAATAAACTAATTTATTTCTATCTTTTTTAATTTATTCATTTGTTAACGCAAAAGCCAATAATAATATTAGGTGCATTATAATAAAAATATTTCCATCTTACCTAGTATAATTAATTTTACCTACCTTTTCTACATATTCTTATATGTCTATAACACAATAAAACGTAACATTATTATATATAAATAATAATTAATGAGTCCTAATAAAAACAAACTAAATAAAACTAAAACTAAACCTAAAACTAAATAAAACCCTGAGCACCCATTTATCTGATTGGCTTGGAGGCCAGGACTTTTGGGAGGAAGGATTCCAAGTGCTCATAGAAAGCCACCACCACATCAGGTGGCATTGCAAATTGGCTGATCTTGAGAATATTAAATAGATTCTCAGTGTCCTGAGGAAGGCCTTGTTTCACCTTATTCTTGATCCAACCAAAAACCTCCTCAATTGGATTCAGGAATGGGGAATATGGTGGGAGGAAAAGAAGTCTCATTGGACAATTGGTAAGTCAGTGGCTGGAGGTGTGGCTGTTTTTGTTGATGGGGGGGATTTGGACAAAACCAGATCCACTTCTGGAGGCTGACATTTTTAAGCACAACAACGTTAGTTGTGCCGCTGTAATTTATCCAAAGGTACTCCTTGACGGCTCAGAGAAAATTGAGAAAGGTCCTGCTGTTATGGGAGCCTTTAATCATCTGATACTGGTCCAACTCACAAGGACCAAGTTGCGCGACCATGGAATAGGTCTGGGAACAGACAGCTGCACAATGGGCTACGCTGTCCTTGGACCCCTTCTCAACCCACCCATGCCTAGACCTGAGTGAGGAGGAAAACAACAATTTGTTGATATAGAAGAACTGGACATTCCCAGTCTCCTTTAGTGCCAGATATGTCTTGGCATAAATGTGTCAATCCTTGATGGTCTTTTCACTGTTTCTATTGTATGGAAAAACTCTGAGCACCTTCCACAAGAAGCCCAAATCAACCATTGCTTTGTATATGAGGGTTTTTGAAACAGAAAGCCCAAACTCTGCAGCAAGCATTGATTGGACAGCAGGTGTGTCTAGGTGGCAATCCTTGGCTACCCACTGCTTGATTGAATCAATATAAACATGCTGAAGGAGTTTGGGCTGCCGCTTAGCCTTGGTGGATTTGGATATTTGCCCGGTGTTGCCATACTTGGTGTTGATGTTGGCAATGTATCTGGCTGTGACACCAAATTGGGACACAATATCCCAAACCGCCATTCCCCCATTCAAGCAGTTGAGGAGAGCTTCACGCTCACTATCTGTCAACCAACGCCAGTCCTTGGTAGGTACCACAGCATCCTGGCTACCAGGCTTGACACAGGGGACGGGGACATTTGTTTGGAAGATGGGATCACGCTTACTTGCAGTAGCGCCATCAATGGTTGAATAGACAATAGGCGCAGATGGTTCCTTGGTGGTGGCCAATGGCTTGTAGGTGGTGTCAAAGACGCAGGGGCAGGAAGTAGCAACTCTTGGGTCAAGAGTGCGGGGCCAGGTGACAACTGGGTAAACTATAGAGGTGTAAGTAACCTCAGTGTTCCCAGTGACCCTGGTGTAGGAGACTTTGGTAGCAGGCCTTGAAAGTGGCTTCTGCCTGGGATTCAAGCTGGTTGATTGGTCTTGGGATGCGGGAGGTAGTTGACTGGCAATGAGGCCTTGGGAGGCCTGTGTGTCAGCATGAATCCCCTCAAGTTGGGTTCTGGGTCTGTTCTTGGACCCCCTGGGACGCCCTTGTGAACAGGCTGCCCCGCGGACTGGTGCAGGAGCGGGTTGGGAATGTGATTGACGGTCCATAAAAAAAAATAAAAATTATATTTTAGATTAAATATGTATTTAGTTGGAGTTTTTGGTTTAGTTGTGAGTAGTTGTTTTCTCTTGATTTAGCCTTGAATAGTAGCAGAGTTTCTATATCTGTGATTTGAAGTGAATAATATTGTATCATTTCCAGTTTTAGATGATTTTAAAGTTTAATCACTTTAATGTCTAATTATGGTTATTGAGATTGAATTTTCCATTTGATTTTAGTTGTGGTGGAGCTTCTTGATTTGGGTTGGTGTTTCCTAGTGATCTTCACTGTACATAAAATTTGGATTTCAGTTCCTGCAATTAATATCTGAGTTTACTAGTGGCATTCAAAAGTGATTTGAAATTTGGTTCTTGGATTTGATAATCTTGCAATTTCAAAAAACATAGTAAACTTAATGAAAATGGCTGATGGATTTGAATGCTTCAAATCTGATCTCAGTTAATTCATTTCATCCATTGAAAATATGCAGTTTGACTTGAACTTTTCAAAGTGTCTATGAGTTCCCGCATTTTCAAATATTCAAATAAAAATACAAAAAAATCAATTTAATTAAAAAAGGCTATCCCACAAAAGTGATTCAAAATTTGGACCAAGGATTTAACAATCCCGCATTTTTACGTTCAGGTTCTGAATTTACAGTACCAGCTACAAAATATAAAAAATTATGTACTTAATTTATCATACTCTTTATAAGCCCAACTGAAAATATCTCATACTTTAAAGATAAACCAACAAGATATAAGGTACTTATGAAAAAACTACATTAAAACTGTATCTGAAACTTATACCTAAAAAGATTAGCACAGCCCAAAAAATATATAAGAGTTCAAAAATAAAAAGGATCCAGAAGAAGCAAAGTTTACTGGGCTAATTAGAGCCACCAGCAAGGGCAGTAGCAACATATTTAAGGTGCTTCTTGATCCATACCACCCTGTATTTTTCTTCCCCACCTTTTGAACCTCCTCCTGGTAGTCCTGCTCCTTGGACTTTCTCTTTTTGGGGACCTCCTGGTTAGCAAGGTCCCAGAACTTTTGAGACAGTTCTTGCTTGCTCTTCTGGCAGCTTTGGGAAGAACTATTGAACTTGGGGGGTTCCCCAAAATTTGACTTCAGGTGCTTGTACCACACCTCCAGCCTAGACGTTGTCTTCATCTCCCTGTTGATACAGACACTCTGACAGTTCCTAGGGGCAGTGGCCCCGCTCTTTCCTCTCTGGGCAGTCACCTTCTTTCCTACCCATTAACGCTCAAAGTAATCAAGGTGGCCCTTGAAAATGGTGGATGCTTCTTGATGTAAGCATCCTCCAGGGTGGACTCAAAGCCAAGCCCAGTATGCTCTGGCTGCACAAAAGCCAAGGCAGCAAACTGGGTGATGGCAAAGCGGCACTCCCTTTACCATCATTTAGATACTTCTCAAAGAGGCCCTTCTTGCTCTTGAGATTCTTGATGAGGGCCTGCCTAAAATTAAAGAGGTAGCCCTGTAATTCTCCATTGAAGGTAGCCTCAAAGGCTTGGAACTGAGCAAGCTCAAAGTCCATGATGATAACCTTTGGCCCAAGTGAGTGCGCATAAGCTAGCTGCTCAGTGGCCTGGGCAGACTCACCCTTCTCAGCAGAGGAAGGGTTCACTCTGGTGGCGTGAATGGGAGGGGGGAGCTTGTTGGTGGGAAGGGAGCTTAAAGCATCCCAGACAATTTTTAGGGCTCTGGCGTAGACCTCTGTCTTGGCACCAGGCAGGAGAAAGAAAACAAGGGTGATAACCTGGGTGTCAAACTGCCTGTGCAGGACCCAAAGCTGCTTGATTAGGGTGGGGAAGGGTTGCAAAAGTGCTGTTACATAGCAACTGTGGTAAGTTTGAATCCCTAGTGATCAACTCCCTGGTACTTGACACTTTGTCAAGTACCAGGGAGTTGAGTGCCACATATGTGAATCTATTAGTATTTTTGGCTTAACTGATTTTAAGCTAATTTTTACCAGTAATTCAGGGGTTTGAAACTGAAAACCAAGGTTAAATTTACTCAAAATTGACTCTGTTTAGTAATTAGGTTAGCTAAAATACCAATTTAAGGGGCAATTTATAAGTAAATTTACTAATAGAAATGAAAAAACCTGTGTTCAACACTCTAAAACAAAAAGTGACCAGTTTGACACTTTTTAAGCCAAATTTTAATTTTATTAATAGAATACATATGTGCTTATATAAAATTTTTTATTTACTATTATATTTTTATTATTAGTGTCCATAGTCGTCCATTAGGCTCCCAAGCACCACTATACTGGATTTAGTGGTATAGACATTAATCAAATATACCACTTGTTTTACATTATGTCATTCCTGGGTTTTTGGATTAAGTGGTGCCACATAAATTAAGCCCAATTTATTAAGAGATTTCATATGTGCTTTATAAAAAACGGAAAATTGACTCCCCCTCTGTTTGACTCTATCCACTCACCACCCAATTGGTTTCAGATTTAACTAATCAAAGGCTCAGAATTAAGGCTAAATAAATATGTGATGCACTATGAGCACCGCTTGACACTTGTCCACTTGACACTTTAACTTGGGGATTAGTACAGAGAGCTTCTTAACATTTTAACCAACACTATGGTAAACAAGTCACTCCCAGCTCCTCACAGCATAAATTAAACACTAATAAACATCTTTCTACTCATTTCTTTTTTTTAACTTATGTTGTATTTTTTATTTTTTAGCATATGAAAATGCCTTGCTTTTGGGTTAACTTTCAAATCTGTTTTAAATTTAAGAAAGTTTTATATGTAAAAAACATAGTTAATTTGATTTTTCTACTTGACTCCAGCATACTCAACAGTGAGAATTCAGCTTTTTCCAGCTGATTGACAGTGCCAAACTCAACAATTTACTATGTTTTGATTTTTCAACTCCCAATAAAAAAATTCCATATAATACTTTTTTATTTTTTGCAATTATAATCTACTACTTTTCCTGCTACTCTCCATAAAATTTTCATATGTTTTTTGATTTTTAATTATACTTTTACATTGATTTAGCACTAAGATGTTATGCTGAACCTAACATCTTTGATGCTTCATCATAAATTCACTTATTTTCTGTTTTAACCTTTATATCTATACTTTGAGTTTCTATTTTGCTTCTATTTACTTTTTTATGTTTTGTTTTCTTGATAAATAAAACTTTATTTGCATACTTTTCATTTAACTTTTACTTTGTTTTACCTCTGTATTTCATATCTTTCATACTTCTATTATTTAAAATGCTAAACTTTTCTTTAGACAAAATCAAACAAGAACAGCTAACAGCCCAAGCGCCAAGCCTCCAAGGGCTCCAAAGAAACTGTCCCCACTCCCAATTGTGCCAAGAAGCCTGCAAAGGCAAAGTCTCCAACCCCATCTCCTCCTACTTCATCTCCTCCTACTCCTCCCCCCATCCACCCTCATCTTCCACATCCCCTTCACCTTCCCCCAAAATTCCTCCCCCAATAAATCTGATGGTGATCTTACCAACCACTCTTTTTACCACTCAGAGGCCAACTCCAAGCCCACCAAGGAGCAGCATACCAAGAAAGTAAAGGCTGCCAAGGAGCTCACCTATTCTTCTGGTAAGAAAAAGGAGGCATCCAAGCAGGCCTCAAAGAACCCTTCCCCTCCCCCTCCTGATGGCTCTTCCGCCCCTCCCTCATCTGATCTCCAAGATGAGCCAGAGGAGTACTCCAAGAAGTTTAAAGCTTCTGGTCATGTGGCTTGGGATCCACTGTCCATCCACAATATCTACAATGTGATCAGAGAATTCAAAGTCCCAAGTGCTTCCCCCGTTTTTTCCCAATTATGTCTGTAAATGGCAGCCCTGACTACGTAGCTGATAACTACATTTTTAATTGTAACAATCAAAAGCGCGCCACCAGGAGTAAGCACTTTGTATGTGAGGATAAGACTTGCGGGCCCCAGCTAAACACCAAGGGCTGGGAGCAAGTAACTGCCAAGAAGGGGGAGCACTCTTGTGAGCCCCCAATCATCTTATAACCCAGATGCTAAAATGATACCTTGTCCAGGTGATCCCAACATCTTCTCACCTCCAAGAATCTGATCTGGCTATAGAGGCCCTGCAGCATTTAAACCCAACAATCTTAAGTTGGTACCAACTCAAGAGCAGTTGGGTAAGTTCATAAGTAGTAAGCGTATTGCCGCCAATCCCCTCCCCCCAAGGCTTTGGACGTCCTCTCAGAGCTTACGCTCACCCACAAGCTCAAGCAGCTTCCAAGTGGGGAGTGCTTCCTCCTCCATGACAACGGGCCCACCACTAAAGACCAAATAATCTGCTATGTAACTCAGCAGAACCTGCTGGAGTTAAAAAGGGTTCAACCTGGCTAGTTGATGGTACCTTTGCCACTTGCCCCCAGATGTTCAAACAGCTCTGGATGATCCATGCCCAGATTGATATCTGGGTGATTCCACTTGTTTTCTTACTTCTCCCTAGGGCCACCCAGGCCATCTACACCTGTGCTTTTACCATCCTCTTCCAAGCACTTTCCCTCCTTCCTGATGACAACAATGTCAAGAAGACCCCCCTACACCCGCGCCAACCCTCCTGCCTCTGACAAAGACCAGGCCACCCTGGACTTGGAGGAAAAGGTAAAGCTGAGAGCTCTTGGGCCTTGTGTGTGCATCATGGACTTTGAGCCTGCTCAGTTCAATGTGTTTGAGCAGCTGTTCAGAAGGGGTGCCACTTCCACTTCTGCCAAGCAGTTGCTTGGAATGTGCAGGCCCATGCTGAGCTAAGTAGGTTGAGCCGGAGGGACACTTCAGACACCTGTAAATTTGTGCTGGCACAATTCAGCGCCTTGGCTTTTTTAAAGCCAGAGCACACTGCACAGGGGTTCAAGGTTCTCTTAAAGAATCCTTACATAGTAAAGCACTTGGAGTTCAAGCCTTTCCTTGAATACTTTGAGCCCCAGTGGATTGGGAAGGCTGTCATGCAGAGGCAAGGCAAGGCCTGCGCCAAGGCCAGTTGGAACGTTTACCAGGCGGCCATCAACAGGGAGCTCAAGACCACCTCAGCACTAGAGGCTTATACAAACATCTTAAGGCCAACTTTGGGCTTCATCCAACGTTCAATAATTCTTCTCCCTACTGCAGCATGGGCAAGAGAAAACCATCTCCAAGCTCAGAGATCTCGCCAACTGTGTCCCCCCATCAAGCCTACAACCCACTCCACCCTCTTCACCAAGGCCATCCAGGGTGCAGCCAAGCACAAGTATAAGGCCTCTGAGCTTAACCAGCAGCTTGAGATTATTGCCACTCCCCTCCTGGAAGGGGCTAAAATGAAAAGGGGAAGAATGGGGAGGAATAAACTTGCTTGCTTGCTTCTATGGTTTTAACTTTTAACTTTTTAGCTTTAATTTTTACTTTTTAGTTTTGATCAATTATTTTTTAGTTTTAACTTTTCTATTTTTTGATATATTTAGATATTACTGATTTTTTATGTATACATGGTAAATTTGAGCTGAATAGTTATAGTTAAAGTGAATGAAATATCTTAATTTTTGTTAATTTCCTAATAAAACATAAGATATTCATATTTATACTTATATGAACTATATCAAATAAATATTAATACTTCTTTTAATTTTGCATAACTTCTATTGTTGTGCTTATGTTTATTATTGGTTCATTGGAATTTTATTTCTTATGGTAATCAAAAATATTTTTATAATAAAGAGTGCAAATTACATAGTAAAATAAGAATTAGTTGCTTATTTCTCCTAATTCTCATTAAATAAAAATACACTTTTTATTGCATTTTTGAGCTTTTTAGTGTCCCTTGAACATACCATAGCTGTATAGCTTAATTTTTTATATTAAAAGTTTTAGTACATCAAGATCTGTTAATTAAAAAAGTGTCAATTTCCAGTTGTCAATCAGGGAAAAAGCTGAATTCTCACTTTACTATAGTGTTGAGCACCAGGGAGTCAATCACCAGGGAGTCAAACTTACCACAGTTGCTGTCACACAGTCAGTTGGTAGCAGTGTTCAGCTGCTCCAGGTTTTGAGTTGTGGTGTAAGCTATGATCTTATCCTCCACTTTGGCAACCTCCAGAATTAACTCATACAGAATGGAACATACTCCATGTCAACAATTCTCAAAAATATTTTTCTTATTTTCAATATTAAAGATTATTTTTTTCTTGATTAAATAATTAATACTGATAATAGAAGCAATGTTCAATTTTTATTTTGATCTTTTAATTGAAATTATAAAAGATAAAGCAAAAACAATTTTTGAAATTGTCAACATGGAGGATGTTCCATTCTGTATGAGTTAATTCTGGAGGTTGCCTCCACTTACTGCCAATTGTCATAGAGCAGGAACATCTCACTATCCTCAGTCTTCTTGAGGGCATCAGTGAAGATCAGGTCTTTGATTGTGGTGACGCTCTCAGCCAGGGGTTTGAGACCTTGGTGCCTATTCAAATAAACTTCACCAACTGATTTTGGGTTGACATCCTCTTCAGATTTGCGGGGCAGAGGTGCTTACAAGTAAATCCCTGCCAGCTGGGTAAGGGAAAGGTCCTTTGAGGGGGGCATGACCTGCACCAGATAGCACTTCAGAAGGCAAGAGATGATGATATTGGGCATCACACAAGTTTGCTTGCCCTTGATGGTTTGGACTTTGTCCTAGTGCTCAGTGTTGAGCTGCACTGAGCAGGAGCGGTCCTTGCAGCTGTAATGCTGGCTCTTGAAGCCCTGGTTGGCATTGTTGCAGGAAAAGATGTACCCATTAGCCAACATGCCCGCCTGCCCACCCTTCACATTAATAATGGGGAAGTAATTGGGAAAGGAGGAAAAACCTTGAATCTGCCATCAACATTGCAGATATTATGGGCCACAAAAGAGTCCCAGGGGCCAGTAGGAGCATGACAGAAGCCAGGGAAGTAATCAGGACAGGGCTTTGAGACATTCCCAGATGAGCTAGAATGAGGAGAGCTTGGTGGTTGGGGAGAAGAAGGGGGCTTGTTGTGGTGCTCCTCATGTGTGGGAGACTTATCCTTGGGTGGGGTCTTTTGGGCCTGACACCACTTCTTGGTGGGCTCCTCATCTGAAGCTGAGTTATAGAAACTGTGGTCTGTAAGAGAACCATTGTATTTCTCTCCCCCAGTGGAGTGAGCTGGGCTCTGCTCAGTGGAGGGCTTTGGCAAGGGCTTAGGGGAAGGCTTGGAGGAAGCCTTTTTGGATAATGATGCCTTCTGCTTGGTAGCTTTGGTGGGCTTATAGGGACGCTTAGTACCCTTCTGTTACTTTGAAGTAATCTTGTCCTAAAATAATAAGTAATAAGTTATGAGATAAAGCTTTGTATTTTAAAGCAAAACAAAATATCTATAAGAATCATTTTATCAAAATTTTATACTTATAGATATATCAGTAAAATTTAAAATAAATAAAAATACTGTAAAAGTTATATTTTATTAGAGTTTTAAATAACAAGTTAAAAGTTAAAAAGAAATATGAAAAAGTAGTAACTTTATATATAAAATTTATTTTAAAAATTAAATAGTATAAAAAATCTTAAAACATAACATGTTAAAATTTCAAATGTTTTTATTATGTAAAACATAGAGTTTCATATATGAGAAGTGAAAAGTGTTGGCAGTATGAATGATGATTAGCAAAAAAAGCTGAATTACCGCTGACAATTAGAAAAATGTAGACATTTTCAGAGACAAAATTGGCGCTGTCAACATTTTCTCAAAAATTCACCATGTTTTTTCATAGTATGCTTAATTAAATTTAAGCAAACCAGCAAATATTAAATGTTTTCTGTGTATTTTTGCTTGCATAATAAAATTAATAAAAAAACATTTAAAAATAAGATAAAAAATAATCAAAAATATTTAATTCTTTATTGAAAATATTACTTTGGGGGTGGGAATATGATATTTTATCATAGCACTTATGTGAAGTTGTTAAGCAGTTGTTTTCAGATATGAAAAAGGTAAAGTGTTGACAACGTCACTTATGACATTCTTTATAGGAGGTGACATAGTAATGTAGGCTTAATTGCACCACTCTAATTTGCTTAAATTCACCCGGCAGATAATCACAAGCAAATAGACAACATTTCCAATTGTTGCAATTATTATCAATAATAAATTTTATAATAAATTACATAGTAATACATGCTTAAATTATGGGATTGCTGTTAGCCACCAATCCATTTAATATATTAAAGCCAGAATAAGTACCACAGATAAACTTATAAGATGAACATTTTAACAATCAGTTATATGTGCAATACCTATTTCAATATATTAATTTAATAAAAATATATTTTAAAGCGCACAATTAATTTTTATTGTAGATGTTTCAGTTTTGATATTAAAAATAAGTTAGGCTTAAAAAGTGTTGACAGTGACACTTTTACATTGTGAAAACAAATTAATAAATAAATTTTTACCAGTGTAAAAAGAAAAAATTGGGTTAAATTGAGGTTTTGAATTATCTTATTATTGATTTGTGTTGAAATAGCCATATTTTAGTTGTGTTTTCTGGGTTTGCACTCCTTAGCGCTTTAAAAAATGGGAATTAAGCTAGCGCAACTAGCAAGAAACATAGTAGTTTTCAATTTTTGAGCCAACAGTGACCATATTGACAAAGTGTTGACATGATCACTGTTGACATGGGCACTGTTGCCAAAATATATAATATCAAAATTTAAAAGTTTTTTAATTAGTAACACAAGTAGACAAAAAAATGAATTTTGACTGAAAACTTGCAGTCAAAATGGTGCTTTCAAAATGACGTAATCAAGGTGCTGTAGCTCAAAAACATAGTGTTTTTGACCGTTTTTTATATTTTATTAGGGATCTTCTTATCAATGTATCCATTTATAAATAAGCTATAAATTATATATAGCAAAAAGATTTTTTTATCCAGCAATGACAATCACTAGTAGGACTACCATAGTGATGTTATTTTAGGTTGTTCTTAATATAAGTGTCTTGGATTAATAATATATGAACATCTTCTGATTTTATACAACAGGCTTTATTTTAGTGCAGGAATAAGGTTATTTTAGTTTGAGATAAATGATGTAAATCAAGATGTAGTAAAATTGAGATGGTGTAAATACACCCCACACTAAGTGATTTCATATATAAATAAAGTTAGCAAAATAAGATTTAATTAATTAGACTCAAAATGACAAAATCAAGATGGTGTAACTTTGAGATGCCATATTATAAAATTATATGTAAATTTTAACTATTTTATTGTTTATTTTATTTTTCAGCAATTTAAAATCACTAACACAAAAAACAGCATCTCAAATTAAATTTGAGATGGCGTTTTTGAGATAGTGTGTCCTACCATCATATTAACATTATACTTTGGTAATGAGTGCTTGAGATAGTCACCACAGAATATAATAAAAATTGTTCTCAATACAAAAATTAAACATCTGTGTCAATGGTGCTGCTTTATATGATCACAGGCTTGGCAACATATAAATATAACATGAAAATCTATAGATTTAAACATAATAAATAAAAGATAAATGTGTAAAATAAAAAATTAACAAATAATAAAAATTGAAATATATAAGCCCTTTAATTGATTGGCTGATTATCAAGGCACAAGGGCATAAACAAATCAGTGTGGCTATAAAACTTGGTCACAGTCTCAGCTGGAAGGGTATGGAC
Organism: Entomophthora muscae; assembly: GCA_014839935.2. Taxonomy (NCBI): domain Eukaryota; kingdom Fungi; phylum Entomophthoromycota; class Entomophthoromycetes; order Entomophthorales; family Entomophthoraceae; genus Entomophthora; species Entomophthora muscae. Next base: position 156,013 of record QTSX02000807.1, on the reverse strand, counting down.
CCCAACCTGTAACAACCAAATAATTCCTTCATCCCAGATGGTGTCCCCTGATTGACAACTGGCTTGATCCACCTAAAGACCTCTTTGATTGGGTTTAGGAATGGGGAATACACAAGAAGAAATAATAGATGCATAGGCGCTGTGGCCAATTTCTGAAGACCAATTGCCATGCCTACCTTTATTGTTTGTTATTCATCAAGAATATCTGTTGCCTTGTCAAGCACAACATAATTTAATGCAATAACATTGATGAACCCCAGGCTAGTGTGCCTAAGATGCTCTTGGATCAATTAGAGAAGCAAAGAGAAGGTCTGGCTGTTATGGGATCCCACATAATTTGGTACGTCTTAATTCCTTTTAGACCAAGGAGAGCCACCATCAAATAGACTGTGGTGCAGACTGCAGTATGCCAAGTTACTCCATCTTTTGAACCTTTGAGGACATAGCCATTTTGCATAGATCAAAAACTGGTTTGTAAATGTAGTAGCATTTGACTGCTCCCTTGTTTTTGAGGGCAGTGTACTCCTCTGCATATTTTTTCCCAGTCTCAATATTAGCAGTGCTGTTTTGGTTGTAAGGAGATACCCTGAGTTTTTGCACAATAATCACAGACCCTGGATCACATGATAGTAAAGGGAAATTTAAGCCTCAATCTTGAAAGTAGACTTGATCATCAATTGTATATTTTCCAGTTGAAGATGACAGTCCCAATCAATCTACTGACAGATGGTCCATCTGTGCTCCTTGGTGAGCAGGGCCAACATGTACATGGATTTTTCTGCTTTTAGAACTTGCCCAGTATTGATAAATTTATTGAATGGCTTACTATTGTATTTGGGATCCACTCCAACAATAGCTGTGGCCTGCTTGAACTCACCAGATTCCTGCATCAGCTTGAGATGGATGATGCATATTACGTTTGGGTCTGCCTTCTGGCTTATCTTTTTTGATACAGATGAGCCAGGATCATGATTAGTGACTGGAAAAAAGGCATAGGTACATTTTTGTAGATGGTCACAACCTTCTTTAACATAAGCTGTTGCTCTGTAGTTCTATAAAACTTGGGCTCTTCAATGTCTTATTGTGTAAGACTTCAGACTTTTTCAGCAACAGCTGCAGTTGTATCAAAGCCTGTGCTCAACCATCACCAAAAAATTGCTATTTCATCAGGATACAAAAGATACAGTTCAAATTGAAACAATAGTTTTATTGATGAGCCTAAACAGGAGGAGATTGAATTGCTTGGAATAATAGAACTTTGAAGGGTTTATACCTAATTATACAAAATGGAGATGCTAAGACAATTATGTTTAAGCCAGATTAATTCATAATTATAAATAACAAATATATTTCCAGAAGTAAGATTCTGAAAGCTGGAATTAAGGGCTTTTGGATGACACTAATTTGGGCTATAAAACATCAGTATTTGCTGAAAAATAGGCAACCAAAGATAGTAAATGAGAAAAAAAACAGAAGTCTTGGCATAAATTTCAACAAAATAATAAATCAGTTGAGACTTAAATTCTCAGTCCTGACATATTGGTTGCCATCAATTATATAGGGCTTATATCTTGTGTCAAGCACTGGCTTAAACTTCTCTATCATGGCTGTTGGAACTGACTCCTGACAGTAAACAGGGTCAAATACAAAGTTGTAAGCTCAACTTCCTTATTGTTTACTGTTTTAGATGTGAAAAAATTGGTGGTCTTTCTTGATAGCTTGGGAACCCTTGTATTTATTCTCTGTGCCTATCCACCCTGTGCAGCTTGAAATGGTTGTTATTTCTGTGAAAACTCACTAATATTCTCTGCTCTTCTGTCTCTGTCCTGAGTTGGCACTTGTGCTAAACTAACACAATTCTGGACCTGCAGGGACGCCCCCAACCACAGCACACACCAGTTGTATTTTCACTCTGTTGTTGTGTTCCTTTCATTTTACTATAAAATAAAATACTAAATTAAGCTCAATTAGGTTCCAACCTTAGTTTTCATTTCACTTTTTATCTTAATATGGTTATTTAATTAGAATTTACTCCATAAAGCTACATGTTTATAGATTTTTTATTTATTAATTAGTTGTTTTTGGTTTTACAAAGCCCATTTTAGTACAACTTAAATAATTTCCACCCATTTCCCCCAAATTTAAGCCATATTTAAACACTCAGTAAAATATTTTATAATTTATTTTTCAGATCATGTGCCTTATTTTATATACCTTGGTTAGATTCTTGTTTAAAACCCATTTCACACGACAACTAAATGATTTTACTTACATGTTGATTTTCTAATGTTTTTTGTTTGAGTTTTTACTCACCACGCCTGAGTGTATTTTGTCACCAATTTTAATATTAAACATATGTACAACAAAGATCAACTCAAACAATTTTGTTTGTGAATCCATCTATTTTGGTTTGTAATCTAAATATTTTTTGAGTGTGAGCACTTTGTTACTGTGTTGACCCATATTATCTATTAATACCAAAAAATCACTGTTAACAGAGTGTATATTTTACACTGATAGTTGGAATTTGCTTAAACTGAGTTCATTTTGTTTAAATCTGAAGCATTTTTGCTTGGTGCCATAGCTTTTAAAACTACTGTTTTTTGTATTTTTGATTTTTTATTGCTGCAAAGTAAAATAATTACATACTGTAAATTCAGAATCTAAACGTAAAAAGGCAGGATTGTCAAATCCTTGTTCCAAATATTAAATCACATTTGCATGATGCCTTTTTTAATTAAATTGAATTCTTTATATTTTTATTTGAATTTTTAAAATGCGGGAGCTCATAGACACTTTTCAAATTTCAAGTCAAACTGCATATTTCCAATAGGAAAAAAGAGTTAACTGGAATCAGATTTGAAGTGTTCAAATCCATCAACCATTTTCATTAAGTTTACTATGTTTTTTGAAATTGCGGATTGTCAAATCCAAGAACCAAATTTCAATTCTTTTAAATACCACTAGTAAACTCAAATATTAATTGCAGGAACTGGAATCCAAATTTAATGTATAGTAAGTACACTAGGAAACACCAACCCAAATTGAGCAGCTCCACTATAACTAAAATCAAATGAAAATTCAATCTCAATAACCATGTTTAGATAAAAAATTGATTAAACTTTAAAGTTATCCAAACCCAGAAAGGATACAATATTATACACTTCAAATTACAGATATAGAAAATCTGCTACTATTCAAGGCTAAATCAAGAGAAAACAACTACTCACAACTAAACCAATAAATCAAAATAAATACTTATTTAATCTAATATATATTTTTTATTTTATTTTTATGGACTGTAAGTTGCATTCCCAACCAGCTCTTGCACCAGCCTGCAGGGTAGCCTGTCCACAAGGGCATCCCAGAGGGTCCAAGAACAGACCCAGAACACAAATTTAAGGGAGTCATGCCAATACACAAGCCTCCTAAGGTGTCAGCACCAGCCAACCACCTCCTATGTCACAAGCCAGAGCTAAGAGCTTGAATCCCAGACAGAAGCCACTCTCAAGGCCTTCCACCAAAGTCTCCCACACCAAGGTCATTGGTAATAATGAGGTTACATACAACTCAACTGTTTACCCTGTTGTGACACGGCCCACACTCTGGATCCCAGAGTTGCCACCACATGTCCCCACATTTTTGATAAATCATATGAGCCATTGGCCACCATTGAAGAGCTATCTGCACCTATGATAATGCACCATTAACAGCGCCACTGCAAGCAAGAGTGATCCCACCTTCTACACAAAGGTTCTCCTCCTGTGTGTTGAGCCCAGTAGCTCAGATGCTGTGATACCCACCAAGGGCCGTTGTCAGTTGTTGGATAGTGAGCATGAAGCTCTCCTCAACTTCCTGAACAGAGGAATGGCAGTTTGGGATATTGTGTCTAAATTTGGTGTCACAGCCAGATATATTGGTGATCTCAACACCAAGTATGGCAACACCGGGAAAATTTCCAAAAATCCAAAGGCTAAGCGGCAGCCAAAACTACTTCAACCCATGTATATAGATGCAATCAAGCAGTGGGTATTCAAGGATTGCCACCTGGACTCACTTGCTGTTTATCAATGCTGGCCAATGAGTTTGGGCTTTCTGTTTCAAAAACCCTCATATACAAAACTATGGTCAATCTTGGATTCTCGTGGAAAGTACTGGGGATTTCTCAGCACAACAGAAACAGTGAGAAAACAATTGAGGATTTCCATATTTATGCTGAGACCTACCTGGCTCTAAAGAAGACTGGCAACATACAGTTCTTCTAAGTAGATAAACTGTTGTTTTCCTCCTCACTCAGGTTTAGGCATGGGTGGCTCAAGAAGGGGCCCAAGGATGGTGTAGCACATTGTGCAGCTGCCTGTTCCCAAACCTATTCCATGGTAGCGCTTCTTTGTCCCTGTGGGTTGGATGAGTATCAGATGATCAAGGGTTTCCATAACAGAAGGAAATTCCTTGGTTTTCTCCAAATTTTCAAGGAGTACCTTTGGATTAATTACCAAGGCACAACCAATATTATTGTTCTTGATAATGGCAATCTCTTACAAAGTGGATCTGGTTGTTTAAAAGTCCCCCCATTGAAAAAAGCTACACTCCAGCCACATCCTTGCTGATTGTCCAATGAGACTTCTCTTCCTTGCACCCTATTCTCCATTTCTGAATTTAATTGTGGAAGTGTTTGGTTGGATAAAGAATAGGGTGAAGAAAGGCCTTCCACAGGCAAAAGATATCTTCAATTTTCTTGTTGTCAGCTAATTTACAATTCCACATGATGTGGTTGCAGCTTTCTACAAGCACTCTAAATCCTTTCTTCCTAAAGCTCTTGCTTTCAAGTCAATCAGATAAAGCAGCGTTCTGGTCTTTATTTATTTTGGTTTTATCTGGACTTGAAAAATATTATTTATATATAATGACTTGACATCAAATTATATTATAGACATTAAAGACTTTGGACATTAGTTAAATAACATTAATTATATTAGATTTAGAGACACATATTTTTAAAATAATGCACCAAATTTCTTTTGGCTGTAGAGCTAACAAATAAATAAAAATAAGTAAGATACAAAAGATGAATTTTATTTAAGAAAATAATCGCCCTTTTTAGTACAAGGGCTTTTATTTTTTAAAGCCAAAGATTGGAACTTGTGAGTCATTACATGATCTTTACCAACTCAGTGCCAATTTAGTGACACAGCGTAAAAAATAATGATTTTTGTGAATCTCTTACTAATTATTACTTATTAAGCAGATTAAGAATAGAAAATTTATTTATCAAATCATACTCAAAGGGAAAAATAATTTCTAAACAATCAGTTGTTTAAAACATAATTGAGGTGGATAATCCAAGGTGGGTAAATTGAGCTCATGTTTGTTTATGTATGTATTATATGAACCCATACTTGCAATCAACTTAATAAACAAGCTTATAAATTATATTTTAACATTAAACATGTTCAATTTATTGTAACAACTTATTTATTATACCCTAAATTATTATATATTACTCTCAAGATTTTTGGATCTTGAGGAAGAAAAGATATATTTTTTATTATTTATATTATGCATGATGGGATAGATGAATCTGTAAGAAGACAGGTGTGCTTCATATTAGTGTGGATGGGTGTTGCAGCAGGCTGTGTTCTGTTGCTGCTCAAGCCAAGCAATGGGGAAGTCCTGTGGTCCTTTGGAGACACAGCACTGTCTATGGTGGTTTGGCAGGAATTTGAAAGTATCAATAAGTTGCTCTTACTGTAATTGACACCACTGCTATCCGGACTAGTAGTGATGTTGAAGGGTATAAATTGTCTGCCTTCCAAGTGATCTTGGAAGGACCCTTTATAGTTGAAAGCTAGCAGCCAAACTGGCGTCTAGCTGCGGACAACTCTTACTAGCTAGCCTATCATCCCCAAGCTACTAGTTTCACCCCTAGAGTTGGATCCCAAACCTGGATAAGATTTTGAGATGAGGTAATATTCTAGGCTGCTGATTTCTCCTCTTCAGCTTAGATATACCTTGACTTAGTTGAGGCCAACTAAGTTGACATCCATTTTATCTGGCATTGTGCTTGGTATAATGGAAAAATGCACATTGGCAGTCCTCTGTCTCACTTCTCGGTGAAACAGGATGTTGTAATTCCCTGTTGTATTCATTGGGTCAGGTTTGCATCTTAATTCAGGATCTGGGATTCCTAAGATCTAATTATAGAAGCTTCTGGATTGCCATGTGATCTGAGACCCAGAATGTCTCAGGTGTCTTCTTGATTGTAAACTATATCAATCTTGTTATAGTTTCTCTGTATTCCAGAATAGCTGTGTCACTCTGGCTGTGTCCCGTCTAATGTCAACCCACAGCTTCAGTGATAGGGATATGGATCAGTCAATCCTAATAGATCAGGATTTCCTGATAATTACTATTTCAATACAATAAAAATAAAAATGATTAAGAATATATGAAGTTTTATTATGAAAAAGCAATACACATGGAAGCTATTCCGGTGAATTATACCCCAAAATATTATTTTCTGCATGAGCCACTAATCGGGACCACATACTCTTCTGTACATGGTAGATGATGCAAGAGCCAATAGCAAGTGGGGTGGCGCTCATTACCCCAGTGGTGGCAGAGCATCTAATAAAAGGCAAAGGGGAGAGAGAATTTATTAGTAGTTGCTTTTCAGGAGGTAAGTAGTATCATATATTGAAGCTAACACAAAGCTATCATAAAGGATGTGCTCCACAGTCTTGCAGCCCTGTGGATTTTTTTGCTTCTCTAAAGATAAACAGCATATGTCCATCTGAAGAGGGATGTCCTTTTGTTTCTTCACGTTTGATTTTAGTATGCAATGAAGGAGGATCCCCAGTACACCCTGATGTGTAGTTATTGCAAGGTATATAGCTCTGAAAATAAGCAAAAAATTTTATAAAAAGATATTAATCTATTGATATATGATTTATTGCTAAATTTGAAAACTGTCCCCTCTGGTGTCCCGCTTGATCCACCCCCCAGGCTTCAGCAAACAAAATTAATAAAGGTTTTAACTTGTTCACAAGGTTTAAATCCTCAACTTTATTTGATAATGATTTGATAAATTCATTAAATATTGCTGATTTTAAATATTCATTTCCTATTTGAAATTTAATCTTCTTCAAATTTGATTAATATGCATTAATATTGGAAAAAGGAAATCTTTCAATGCTTTCATATATATATTCATTGAAATTCATTTGAAAGTTTGATTGAAGTTCATTAATTTGATAAAAATTGGCATTTGCTTAAATTTCATATGATTCTCTAATCCAAATTGAACACCCCACAGGTGCTTGATACTCAACATTCATTGCTTCTTTCTTTGAAAATTGATTCATATTCCTTTGAATAATTTGATTTATTTCACTTTGACTTCTTTGAACGACAGGGGCTATCATTTTTTGATAGCCCCCATATACACCACTGGGTGTATATGCCTTCACCTTGACAACTTCTTCCCCATCTTTTGAAGTAACTAAAGGAAACATAAGTAAAAGACAAAGATACTTACTAATTCTTTACCCTGTGGCCCCCTCAGCTACAGGTGCCCCTTCAGCAAATTTTATGAGCGTTGGATGCTCTTCATTGATCTTCTTGGGCTTAATCTTCCTTATCTTTCCTGAAATTTTGTTTTCTCTTTGAGGTTCTTCATTTGATAAATTTCCCTCAATTCTTGAAGTGCTTCTGCTTCTTGATTGTTCTTCATTTCCTTTGTTCATTTCCATATTTTCATTACATTCATTTTAATTTGTTTCCTCTTCATTTCTGTTCATTTCAGTTGATTTTTCATTTCCTTCTATTAGATTGATCTTTTGATTGTTTCCTCTGGTACTTTGCCAGAATTTGAAAGAATTATAACTTGCATCTTGAAAATTTAATCTTTCTAGAATTTCTCCATGAAAATTTAGTAAAACTTCCTTATGATTATCTTGAATATTTGTCCCTAAGTTACTTAGTGCAACTTCATTTGATTGAATTATTGAATGCCCTTATTTCCTAGTGTTTCTATTACTATTTCCCTAATATTTCTTTCAAGTTCAACCACCTTTTGAAGGTTTTCTTCTAATTTGAGTACAATTGAGTAGATGTTTGACATGTTGTTTTAATTAGATCCCAGATAATAATTTTTATATTACTATCATCAACATAAAATCAGGAAAGATAAATAATAGTACATTTTATTGACAATTATTGCAAATAATACAAATAACTTGCAAATATACAAAAAATAGCATAACATACTAAAAAATACCCAGAGTTGCATTAAACTAGCCATCTGAATTAGAACATGTAGATTATATTTTCCAGTATACATCTTTTTTATTTGAAACTAGTATTTTAATGATATCTCATTGAATTGTGAATTTTTTATTGAATTTTAACTATACTAGGTTGTAATGCCAGCCATATCAATTCCGCATTATGTGCAAAACTCAATACATTCTGTATAATAAAATTCATTGTAAACTTGGCATTTTTCATTGTGATTTTGTAATTGAACTATATCTATATTAGGGAGCCATTTACACTTATTATAAATATTGATACATAGTTCATTTTACAGCCTGCATATTTACCTATTGATAATTATTCTGTAAAATTTAAGTCAGATGTTGTGAGTTGTAATAATAAAATGGAGCAATCAATCACTGTTTATGACCATTAATTGGCTAATTTTCTTTGCTGTGGTGATTGTGCATTTACTGATAATTACAAGTTGGCATCTAATTGGCTGTTTTCACATCTTATTGCCTGTGTGGTAGGAAGTGAAAGCAGCCAATTAGATGCCAGTGTGTAATTATAAGAAAATGCAAAATTATCACACCAAAGAAAATCAGCCAATTAATGATCATAAACAGTAATTGATTGATCCATTGTATTTTTACAACTCACAAAATCTGACTTAAATTTTACAGAATAATTATCAATAGGTAAATATGCAGGCTGTAAAATGAACTATGTATAAATATTTATAATAAGTGTAAATGACTCCCTAATATAGACACAGTTCAATTATAAAATCATAATGAAAAATACCAAGTTTACAATGAATTTCATTATACAGAATGTATTGAACTATGCACATAGTATCTAAATATCAAGAGTTAACGTCTAGCTGCAATATTCTAATATAACATTTACATTTGTTGGTCCTTAATTTATTATTGATACTGAAAAACATTCATGCAAATAACTTAATATTATCAAATCAACTGTGAAACTTTTTTAAAAAAAATATGGGGAATGTCACTAATGTAAAGAGAATATATTATTAATTATTAATTGAAAGAAATAATACAGTAGTTTTCAAACCTTTTGAGATAAACTTACATTAGTAAGTTTGGAACACATGGGTTCAGTCACAAAACAAATTTCAACTTGATAGATCTAAATAGAAGATAATTTCACGGAAAATGAGCGCTATTTGGCATAAATTTCCAATCATAAAATGACCTATTCAAACTGGAGATGAATGCTCAACAATTAAATAACAAGTGTACCATACACTAGAATGCATTAGTTTTAGTCCCAAACAAGGATACTATGCTTACTATATTTTGGTGAATGTATGAAACTCAGTCACAAAAGTTACAAACTTGATCCAACAATAAGCCTCAATAGCAACTGAAAAAGACAATTTAAATATCAAATATCAAAATAATGAAATAATCTATAATACTTTTACCAGATCATCCTAATTAAGAATGAAATCTAGAATAAAAAAAGGAAATTAATATTCTGAGTGTCTGTTTTGGGATTAAAATCATTAAAAATATCAGATTTATCCTAACTCATGATCAACAGTGCACATTTACAACCAAAAATAATTAATATAGAAATCTAAAAATCTAATTTGAAAATAACAGTAGTTAATACTAGCTTTCATGCTACTATATATGGAGTGATAAAATTATAATAAATAAATTATATAGATAAACTGATTTTAATTTTATTTATTTTTATACCAAAATGGACACATCCCAGCTTCAGAGTAACAATGGTCCTGTTGTGTGCCGCAGTTGCAGTTGCCCCTGTGGGTCAAAGAACATAGTTCTTTCAACACAAGTGCCTACTCAGGAAGGAGACATGAGAGGAGAGTTTAATAGTGATGCTGCAAAGGCAAAACCAGCTAAGGAGCACAAGCTGCTAGGGGGCGGAGCATCAACCCCTGGGTCCAGGTCTGACCCAAAAATACACTAAGGTTGTCACCACCAAAACAGTAAATGATGTCACTACCAAGAGGGTGTCCTTGGTAGATGACCCTGTATACTGTCACAATGGTGTTTCTGCAGCCCTACTAGAGAAGGTTAAGCCAGTCCTTGACATCACATATGAGCCTTACGTGAGTGATTCCAAAGGGAGAGACAAGACAAGCCGCCCCAGTATTTGCAAGCCACTAAAGGGAAGAAGGTGCTGAAAAAAGTTGCAGTGTTCTACAGACAAGTGCCTATGCCCTATGTTGTGGCTAAGCCAGATGAGTTGCTTCCCAAAGCCTAAAAGCTAAAGTACCATCTCATCCCCAATTCCACCCAGGAGACCTTCATGAGACTCATGGAGGAGACAACTGACTACAGGAAGGCCTTGGCTATTGTCAGGGTTTTGGAAAAATCTGCCCACAGGCTCTTAAAAACCTACCTGAAAACAGGTACTGTTCTCCTTTTGGAGAAATCCCAGTAGTTTCCAGTTCTATTGATCAAGGAACACCTGTGGGCCATCCAACAGTGGATCAAGTGAAACTGCCATCTTGAACTGGAAAATATTCAGTCAATGGTTGAGCCTGCTTTTGGAATCCAGGCTTTGGTTTTTACATGCTACCAAGCAGTGAAAAAATTGAATTTATCCTGGAAAAAACTTGGAGTATCTCCATACAATTAGAACAGCCCTGACAATGTTGTCTACTGGCAAAAATAAGCAGAGACAGTTACTGCTCTAAAGGAGAAGGGCATAGCAAAGTTCTACTACATTTACAAGTCCTCTTTTGTTCCTCCATACACAACAAGTATGGCTATGTCCCCAAAAGTGAAAAGAACATCATGTCCTGATGTGTGGCTGTATGGTCTGTTGCCTACTCAATGATAGCCCTTCTTGGTCCCCTTGGCATTGAGCTCTATCAAATGATTAAGGGTTTCAATAATAGTGGGACCTTTATCATGTTTCTCCAATTTGTTTGAGAACATATAATTCTCACTAGCTTAGGGTTTACCAACATCATTGTGTAGGATAATGTTGGACTCCACAAGGTGGCAGATATTCTTGCAGAATTCCAGGTGATTGATCCAGACGTTGTGATTGCCTCACAACAATTGGCTACAGCACCTTTATGTCCTCTTTTCCTCTCCTCATATTCCTCATTCCTCAACCCAATTGAGGAGGTCTTCAGGTGGCTCAAAAGATTTGTCAATAAAGGGGCGCCACCTGGGCCCAATGATTTGTTTAATTTGCTGCAGGTTGACATTCATACCCTCCCAGCTGAAACTGTGGTCAAATTCTATGGTCCCGTGGATTTTTTTCTTGCTATGTGCCTTGCCCTGCAGCTAATCAATTAAAGGCTTTGCTGTTCCCGATGTTTTTTTTGAATTTTATTTTTTAACATTTGTTTTTGTTTAGTTTAATTTATTTTGACTTTATTTCTGGGATTTCTTGTGTATACCGCCAGGTATAATAAAAATTAACAAAGCAAAGCCAATTGAATGAATGAATTAATGTGCAAATAAAACACAAGAATATTATTATGGTTTTATTTAGGGTAGTTTTTTCATGTTTTTTATATGATTTCAATTGTATATTATCATGTGTATTAAAATTAAAAAAGCAAGAAGTGTGAATGAATGAATACACAGAAATTCTTTTTATAATATATTTATTTGTTGATAAAGATGGTTTGATTAGATTATATTCTAAAAGAAACTATATATAAAAAATTTAAAAATTGTATTTGAGTTTAGAGCTTTATTGAGGTTGGGAGTGGCAGAATTCCATGACATTGTGTTAAAATAGACTAGTAATTTCTATTGACAACATGTATGCCAACATTGGACCTGTACTAAATAAATCACAGCGGGTAGAATACAGGAGCATTGTGACATAATTGGCCATAAGGATTTTTTCTGGTAGAGCTGTCATACCATAGATGGTGGCAAGAATAACTGAATCCTGAATAGTGTGCTCTATTGAGCTGTATCCAGTGGCAATTGTTTTCTGTCTAATAAATGGCACACTACCTCTAGTTTTATTATTACATCAGACTGGTTGCAGGCTTCTGCTTCAAGCCACATCAGTACAACAGGACCTAGGTAAACAATCAAGTGAAGTCTCTGCCCTGTTTGCAGGGCAGAGAACTCAAAAAAATTATTATATAGAGTAATGATTTTATTTTTAAAGGACATAGTGACAAATAAAAATTTCCATTGTTTTTGGTATACCAGTCTTGTCAGAGTCTCAGGAGGCGTTGAAGTCTCCAAGGACGCCTAGTACTGCAGGCATGACGGCGGCAGAACTATGGCTAAATTTTGTTATTTTTTCATTAAATATTTTTAGGATATGTGATAGTGTGTGCTTGGTTGGGTAACAGAAACAGACTTCTTCTTGACCTCTTCCCATCTCAGATAGGTTTTGGTACGGCATAGCTTGGATGAAATCCCAGATAAGCATGACAAAGAGCTTACAGAAGCCAATATCCAGAACATACTGGTCAAGTTGCAGATTGGGGACCACAGCCAAAGCTGAGACCCACCATTTGGTGTTGCCTTGCTTTGGTTGGAGTGATGTAAGTTGTTCTTGTTTCATAGGGTAATTTTTTAAAATTTATTAATCATCTCAGATGTGGCGGCTGGCGTCAGGACCAGCTTACATCCTATGTGGGGGATGTAGTTGCTGTAGAATGTTTGCAATATGTAGGGTCTTAGATACTGGCAGACTTCTGTTGCAACCAAATTTCCAGACTTGCCTGCCAATGTATCTTATGATACACAGGGGACGCTTAATGAGTTGCTCCTCAATGTATATAACAAAATGAATCAATCTGATGACAAATCAAACTGCAGGCACTTTCTCCTAATTAGGAGCACTACCAATTTGACTTGCTGATCCCCTCACAAGTTATTCCTTGGCTTCAACCCCTACATGGAACATGCCATTATGTCACCCCCTGTGGCCTTATGGCTTTCCCCATATAGTATATTAATCAAAAATTTCTAAAAACAAACAATACCTTATTTTATTCATTATTGTACTTTCTATTGGACTGTTGTCTTCTCCAACTCAAATAATGAACTCTGATTGGTTCAGTTGCAACAGTGGTAGCAGCAGTAGATTAACAACCTACCTAAAAGAAAAATCCCCCCAATAAAGAACAAAGTACAGGCTGTATGGCTACTCCCTATCAAGAGACCTTCTTGCCAATTCCTGAGGGGGATATCCCTGACGGGTACATCATTTACCAAGATCAGTTGGTTCTTACAAGTTTTTATAATTGACTCCGCCTTGGACTGCGTGATGCCAGCATCACTCTGCTTCAGTCAGACCTTTTGCAACACATGCTCAACCTCCATCTGGAATCCTTTGCGGGTGGGGTCAAAGGAGCTGACATTGTCAGTTGGCTCCACTCCACCAAAGCCCACCTCTGTATCTGTCAAGTACCTGAGACCATGTGGATTGCCACTGCGTCTGGGCGCCTCACAGGGCCTGCCGCTGTGTGGTTCACCAACTGGGCCAGCCAAGAAATTGATGTCACTTGGGCGTTGTTCAGGGACACCACAAAGTCCCGCTATAGCAAAACCTTCTCTCCCATTGTGGTGGGGACTCCCCTCCTGGCCATTAAACAGACTGAGTCTGTCCCTGAATATCTTGCCACCTGGTAACAAGCCCTTGCCGCCACCTCAAAATCTGTGACTGATGGGAATGCCATGCTTCTTACCTTGATAGTCAACAGGCTCAAGCCCCATATCTGTAAGTGGGTCCCCGTAGGTTGCTGCACCTCCATTGATGACTGTTACAAAGCCATTATGGAGTCCAACAACCAGGCTTTGATGGGCTTCTGCCGGACAAATGATGCTCCACCCCAACCTTGTGCCACACATGGCAGTGCCCACAACCAAGTAGGCCACTGCCAGCCCCGCCAGCAGGAAAATGGGGTTAAGCGCCCCCGCAAGAGAGAACTCCAACTAGCACAAATTTGAGGATCAGGGAAAAGCCTAGGGGTTATAGCTATAAGAGGTCCTACAACCCCACTTGACCCTTGCTCTCAATCCCTCCTTGCTGTCAGGAAGCCAGGCATAGGTGGAGGCAGTGGTTGACTTGGAACGGAGTACAGCTGGGCCAGTGGGTAATGACCACCTTAGGATGGTTGATAACTTGATAATATAGGATACAGATTGCCCAAGCAAGGACCAGGGCCCTGATATGGGCACCATAGTGTCTACCATTCCCATCAAAGTAATGTAGAGTACTCCAAACAGTTGAGTGGATGTGGTCTCTGCAGCAGTGGGGGGATCCATTGGGTGGTTGGGTTGTGGGGTTAAAGGCAGAGTCATGGGGACAAATTATACCAGTAGATAATTGTACTTGTCTTTGAACAATAAGTGTGATATCTTGATCCTCTTTCCTTTGTGTCCTATGTATTCAGTTCTCTAGTTCTGACCAAGGGGTTGGCAATGAGAATGGTCTCCAAGCCGTACTCTGAGTATGTGGGGTTGGGTGGGTATTTAGTAAAATGCAAGGTCCAAAGGGGGCTTCAGGGGGAAAGTATAGTGCCTGATGCGGGTCAGCAGGTTGGTCTTGGGAGAGAGAAGTTGCCTGATGATCTACTTGGCCAGAGTTGAGATGAAAGATCAAAAAGACTAGACAAGGTAGGATTTTTTTGAACCAAAGGTTCATAAAATTTTATTATCAAAAATGACAATGGGGTCATCCCCATACCACTGGGGTTCTTATACCAGGTGGTTTTGCTTCATTGCTTTTTGCAGACTTCAGGTCTGGGGACAGTCCACTGGAAGGGCTTGGTCCTTTTCTTCTGGTTTTGTGGGCGGCAGATCCTAGTTGTGCTTGCTCTAGTGAACAGAAGTGGTGATGCTTTGTTCCACCGCTACTGTTCACCACATCACCTGAGCAATCAAATTGAATTACCTATTCTGGACTGGAGGCTGGCATTAGCTGGTAATCATTAGCACAACTGGCAGGAGGCCTTGTTGTAAACTCCTTTAGGCAAGCTACAACTTCAGCATAGGTTAGGATCTTTGGCTGCACATGGTTAATTGAAATCTGATGTCTATTTGGGGAATTGTCTTTAAGAGTCTGAAAGTTCTCAGGGTAATTCAACAACTTAGGTCTGCAACCTAGCAAGCTGGCGGGTTTCTGTCCATTTGGTGTGACTTGAGTAGCCTTTGGAGGGTTGGGGTTTAATTCCAGGGTTCCCAATGATGATTTTGAACCTACAGTCTCAACACTAGTCAGGTTGGCAGATTTCAGTTCCTCCTGGTTGGGGCAAGATATCTCTGGTGGTCCAGGGTTTGTCCCAACTGGTAGTATGGCTGGCTCCTGTTTATCCTGGTTGTAGCAAGGCTCTTTCTGAGACCCTGGGTTTAATTCTCAGGTTTTCAATACAAGTATTGAAATGTAATTCATGACACTTGCAAAGAATCTCTGCAACTACAGTGTACATGAAGTTGAACCCCTTGGTGTCTTCCAAGTTCAAAGCAACGTGTCCCGTTCTCCAAGCAAGTCACTCTCCAAATAAAGTAACCTGCTTGGCTTATCTCTTCTGTTTTTGTGGAAACACCCAAAAACTGTTGGTAGATACTGTGGCTGATCACACTATGGCTGACTAGGCATTTGCTGATTCTCAACAATTAGACCAAGTACCAAGCAAATTCAAGGCAGTACAAGTAGCTGATTCCTGTAGAGTGGCAATTACCCATGAGACGGTACCCTTCTCTGTGAGAATGGGGAGAATCCAGGTTAAACTCTCTGGGCCAATTATGGTAGGGCTCAGCCACAACGTAATTACTGGCCTTGACTGGCTTTGTCACAACTATCCCTACATTGATTGGGATACATCTGTAATTACCCTCAATAGAAATGGGGTGGGTTTCCAGAGAATATCCTGTTGAAATGAGCAAGTTACTTCACAACACCATGTTTTTCAGAATAACAGAGACAGGTTTTTATGATTTCAAGGGGGAAACTAGACTTTAACCAATGCTCAGTCAAAGTTATCCACACTGAACCCTCTGCAGCCCCTCCCTTGACCACTTCATCTCTATCAGCACTTGCCGCACTCCTCAAAGAGTAGAAGACGTTTTCAGTGAAAAACTGGACCAACTACCTCCTCCCCGGGAGATCCAGCATGCTGTACAATTACAAGGGTTGCTCCCTAAGGCATGTCCCCTATAATGTCTTACACCAAAAGAAGATGAGACCCTCTGCCAGCACCTTGTAGACACACTCAACAAGGGCTTCATCCGCCCCTTGATCTTCCCATACAGGGCTGCTATCTTATTTGTAGCCAAGAAGGGCAGTTCCCTTTGCCTGGTCACAGACTACCACGCCTTAAATGAGGTGACCGTTAAAATAAGTACCCCCTGTTGCTGATTGACAACCTGTTTGACACGCTTGCAAGTGCAAAGGTCTTTAGCAAGATTGGTCTCACCGCAGGGTACAGCCAGGTCCGCATTGCACCAGGGGATGAGGCAAAACCTGCCTTCTGCACATACTACAGGTTGTTTGAGTGTTGGGTCATGAACTCCAGAATGACCAACGCTCCTTCTACCTTTGCCATGTTGATGAGAAAAGCATTTGATGATTCGATTGAATAATATGTTATTGTGTACCTTGACAACATTATTGTCTTCAGTCAAGATAAAACCACACACCTCCAACATCTCTGTGCTGTCCTCAACACCCTGCAGAAAAATCAGCTAAAAGCTAAACCTTCCAAATGTGAATTCCTTAAGTCAGAGCTATTTTTCTTGGGCAAACCATCTCTGCCCAAGGAATAAAGCCCGGCCCTGCCAAAATCAAGGTAATCACTAGCATGCCACTGCCCACCAATGTGGGACAGGTGCGTACATCCTTAGGCATGATTGCCTATGTTCAAAGTTCATTCCCAATTGTGGGGAACTAATTGCACTCCTCACTGAGCTCCTAAACACTAAAAAGCGCTTCCATTGGACCCCTTCCAGGGATCAAGCCTTTGAGATGTTAAAGCAAAGACTTACAACTGTGCCTGTACTGCACTTCTCCAATTGGAACTGCCAGTACAAACTTGAGACTGATGCCTCTGAAAGAGCCATAAGGGGCATGCAACTGGTAGAAACTGGCAAGGGTGTCTTCCTCCCTGTGGCATATAAGTCTAGGAAGCTCATCAACTTGGAACAACGTTATCCCATACATGATAAAGAGTTAGCAGCAATTGTGCACTGTGTTGAGAAATGGTGGTGTTACCTGGAAGGGGCTACCTTTCCACCCCGCGTCCTGACAGATCACAAGTCACTTCAGTACTTCAACAGGTAGTCCCACTTGACACACCACCAAGCATGCTGGTTCAAGCGTCTATCCCCCTACCAGTTGCGCATCAAGTACAAGCCTGGGAAGAACTTGTCACAGCTGACTCCCTCTTATGGCTCTATGTAGCGTCCATCACTGGGGACAATGGCTTGGATACAGATTGGCCAATGCTTTACCTTTTTCCAAAAGCAACTTGTTAGAAAGGTCTTAATTTGGTAACCATCTCCAAGCTAAAAGACAACAAAAGTCAGTTCACCACTATTGCTGGCAACATCTGCTGCTGGGCAGAGACAGGTGAAAAGACGCCCTACATTCCCACCACACAACAAGGTGACACAATAATGTATTATCACTGCACCTTGGTTCACATCAGAGGGTGTAACCTCTTTAAGATCATGAAACAAAAGGTTTGGTGGCTGTTTATGTGCCAAGACATCTTGGACCTCCTTGAAACATGTGTGTTGTGTGAAAAGAATATGTCCAAACCTTCACCCCCAAGTCTGTATTGCCCATTAAGGCCATGGAACCCATTGAGCAGTGGGCCCTCAATATTGTTGGCCTCTCCTTGAAGACAGACTGGGGAAGAAGTACATCACGACAGCCATTGATTACTTCACTTTTTGACCAGTAGCATGAGCAACCACTAACCACACTGTCACCACCATCACCTGCTTCATTGGCAAGGAAATTGTGGCCTGCTTTGGGTGATCCAAACGTCTCATCACAGATGGGGGACTTGAGCTTGTTTGGAATGTAATGAAGGCATACTGCGCTAAGAATTTCCTCTAACAAATAGTCACAACCCCCTATCATCCACAAGCCAATGGATGCATAGAGCAATTGAATGGCTCACTGATCCAACTAATTGCCAAGCTCTCACAGGAGCATCCCAACACCGCGTGGACTGAACACCTGCCCACTGCCCTACTTATCTTACAAGCAAAAACCAACATAGGCACCAGGTTCAGCCCTAGCGCCCTAGCCTTTATAACACCTCACAGTCTGAGGGGAGTTGAACTAGGGAAGTTACAGTCCACAGTTCCCAGAAACCCCCTGTTGATAACTCCATCCCTGAGCCAATGGCCTGCCAAGGCCTGAGAAATTGAACACAAACAAATTGAAAGTGGGACAGAGAACCTTGAAGCAAGATACGCTGTAGGTGATCCCGTCTACACCCTCAACCCCAATTCAGCCAAACTGGAACCCAACCACCTGGGGCCCTTTAAGATAGCCGCAGTCTATGACAATCACACCTATCAACTTGAAGATGCCCAAGGAAACACCAATAAGCTTCACTACAATTGCTTGCGCCCCTGCCGTGCCATCCCCACACTAAGGTTATTTGTGCAGACCTTCCCAGATCTTCCACAGACTCCAATACTGGTGTCTGACAGCAAGCAGGGGGAAAGGAGGGTGTTGCAACCAAGTTTTCAAATTTGCCTGTCAATTTATCTTATGATACACAGGGGGCACTTAATGAGTTGCCCCTCAACATATCTAACAAAATGAATCAATCTGATGACAAATCAAACTGCAGGCACTTTCTCCTAATTAGGAGCACTACCAACTTGACCTGCTGATCCCCGCACAAGTTATTCCTTGGCTTCAAACCCTACATAGAACATGCCATTATGCCACCCCCTTGTGGCTTTCCCCATATAGTATATTAATCACAATATTCTACAATAAAAAATACATTATTTTATTCATTCTTGTCCTTTTTTTGGACTGTTGTCTTCCCCAATTCAATTACTGAACTCTAATTAGTTCAGTTGCAACACTTATCCTTCAGTTTCTTCTAAATAAAAGAAAGTTAGTAAAATCTTTTTTATTTATTCAATTTTTATTTTTTACCTTCTTCTATATATTTACCTGTTGCCCCCTTTACGGGGGCTACTTCCTGGGACTTGTCACTAGTTGGTTGCTGGTCTTATGCTGGTTTCTGTTTTGTTTCATTTTTAAATTGCTCAAACATCTCAGGGTCCTACACCACACCTCCACGGGTCCAAACCCCTGTGGCTTGAGCTGTAGATTGGCAAGAACATTTTTTGTATGTTTAGGAGCCTGGTTGCAAGTTTGTTGATAGTATTGGGAATCTTCTTCTTCATGGCCTTGCCAGTAATTTTGTCTAGTTTGTTGCCTTCTAACAAAACCTTGTTTAGCATGTCCTTCACCTTTTGATTGACCTCCTTGATTTTAGCCCCCACCACATCCAATTCCTTTATCATTGCCTCCAATTCTGCCATGTTTTCCTTGTACTTATCCTAGCCCTTTTATACCAATATAAAATACCAAAAAGCTATATCTATTCTATTATAACTAAAGAGTTTAAATAAATATATCTTAATTTAACTTATGATTTTTATTAGCTTTAAGTACTACTCATTTGATATTGAATTTATGTATATTTATTGTATATACCCTCCCATTCCTAGTAATATAATCAACATATTTTGTCATATACATGTTCTATCCAAGTAAAACATGATTTTTCTCAACCCAATATGCCAAGTTTGACCACAAAGTACATTTTTTTAAAAGATAGCCACTTTCACAGGTTATAGTAGATCATTTCTTTTAGATATTATGTGTTGTTATGGATTATTTAAATTAATTCTATTGTTTTCTATTATAACTTTAATATTTTTGAAGCACTACAATAAAGTGAATTTTAAAAACTACAAGTGCTACAAATCAGCCAATTGGAATGGATGTACATGTGGTGTTTTTGTGCTTGACCCAGACCAGACACGCCTCAGTTAGTGCAACCTGTTTAACTTAATGAATTAAGACATGTCTTTGTTTGCAAATTGACATGCCAACTTGTGGTCACTCTAGCACCAGACTACTGGGTTATCTGGTGCTAGAGTGATCACAATTTGGCATGCCAATTCACCAACAAAGATATGTCTTATTTCCAACAGGCTTATTTCATTAAGTTAAACTGGTTGCACTAACTGAGGCGTGTCTAGTCTAAGCCAAGCACAAAGACACCATATGTACACCCATTCTGAATGGCTGGTTTGTAGCACTTGTAGTTTTTTAAAATTCACTTTATTGTAGCACTTCAAATATATTGAAGTTATTTTTGAAAACAATAGAACTAATAGTTATTCAAGCAGCCAAATTTAACTTATAGCATGATAAAAATCAATCCCCACTTCATTTAAATGTAAATTAATTTTTATAAATAAAAACTTGTAAATGTTAAATCAATATAAATTAAAAAATAAAAATTATTGGAGGCAAGTTTTATTGGTGAATGGGATTGGGCGGTGCAAACTAGTTGGCAGGCTGGATTGAGGGGGGAGGGCTTAATTGTCTGGTGGGGTTTGTCAGGAAATCATTTCATGATATTCCTGTCATCAATTCAGTTAGAATATCTGATGAGGAAATTTTTGCCCCTACTAAGTTATCTAAGCCTTCTAAATTGCAAGGGTTAGTGGGTAGTATTTGCTCTAAATTACCTGATTTTCATGAGTTGGTCAATTCTGTGTTTGTTGAATCAACAACAACAGGATTTGAACCCAGGACTTCTTTACACTCAGTCTCTTGACATATAAAAGAGATTAAAGAGTTAATAGTCAACCAATTGTTACCTTTAAATTTGGATTCTAGCCAATCAGGCTTTGTGGTAATCAAACCAAAAGAGGATTCTATACCTGATGACAACAATTATGTACTTTTGAGCTCTGGCTCCGTATTGGCCGCGCCGTTGTGTCCTGGTCTTGTTGCTGGTTTTGGTCTGTCTCCTATTGTCACCAGTGGGGAATAGCTGGGGTTTGATCCCAGGGTTTTAGCTGTTTGGTGTGCTGTTGGGCTTCTGCTTTAATTATTTTAAATAATTCAGAAGGTTATTTTGTTTGGGAAAAGTAATATCCATTCCCCATGTTTTAAGTTACATCTTCCCAAAAATCTCCAGTAACTCCCCAAATCTCCTTTAACCCTTTATTTTTTTCTCCAACTATTATACCAACCATGCTATATATAGCTGGTAATTTATAATCTATCAATTGTTCAATCAATAAAGTCTACATTCACTCACTGTGAATCATTTGCTTACCCTTTTAACTTGATTTAAGTTTTAAAATCTAAAACCATGAGATTAACCAAGACTCCTCTTATAGAGTCTCTTGGGTATAAATGGATGTTTTGGATAATCTTGCTGCTGGCTGTGTTGGCCAGCATTTTGATGGGTTTGCGCGCAGATTTGGGTACCTCTCCCAAAGCACAATTTCTAGACAGCTCTTGGCGCCAGGGTATACCCGGATTATGGTATACTTCTACACCTTTATCACATAACCCACCTCTCAGAAAAGAGACCAAGAACTACCCATCCGCATCCCAGATTCCTGAACCCCAAGTCTTCCATCCTTTGGCTTCTGCCTTCCTCCTGTGTTACTTGGGGGCATACTTTTTCTTGGGACTTTTTAACCTGCTGCTAGGCAGATATCAAGTGTTCAGAGAATTATTCCATCTAGGAATGGTGTCCTTGCCTTTAGGATCCTTGGTAACCGGATTAAATCCCTCTGCCATCATTCACCACCTAGGAAGATTACTTCCTAGTGGGTGGGTGCCTGACAGGGTTGGTGCTGGTCACCTGGGAGGACTGGATGGGGACTAGGGCGGCTTGAGGACTCAATGGGAATTGAGTGCCTTGATTGGCTTGAAGGAATCAATTATGTATGATATCATATTCTGACTCAGGGAGGACGGTGATTGGCTTATACACTGGGGAGTTGCAAGATGGCAGCTGGGGATCCTTTGATGATTGGCTGTTGCTGAGAGCATTGAAGGCAATCTTTGTAAACATGTCAGCAATCTTCTGATGGGGGAAACAGCACTGAGGGGTTGTTGGCTGCACTAACCACCTGACTGAAGGCTGTGGGGTTGCACCCAGAGATGATGTCTCCAATGTTGAAGAACAACTCATCACCCAGGTGTAGATCAGCATGGCTGGCAGGGAAAAGTGAAACGTTGTGGCCTTCTGCTTCAATCTTCTTGGAGACCACTGCAGCACATTCCATTTGATGGCTCAGGGAAATTCTGAATCTTGAATTTTCTGAGCTCCAGATAGTGAGTAGGTCCAAAAGACTTTCCTGTACTAGTATTTATTGGTGTAACTTGAGGTGGTTTGATATAAATACAGCCCCTTTTGGGAAAGCTGCCAGGAATGCACCAATGACTGTACCCTATTTTACCCTCTTTTTTACCCTTGATGGGTTTCTTTTCCCCAAAGTCCAATAATCTTGGATATGTAATGCCAATTTATAATTAATATATTTATAAATAATTCTGTCTGGATGTCTTTCTGGATGTAATGTCACCTCAAGTGGGCTCAAGTTGTAAGGGATTTGAATGAATTGATTTTTCTGTAAATTTAATTTTAAAAACTGATTGTTAAGCCAATAGCTCAATTTAGCTCATCCTTACATGAAATCCCTTAAATGTATCTTTGAAAGTATAAAAGTTGAATTTAGTGAATTGTGGTCTAAATTATGTTGAACTGAGAGTATAAGCCACTCAAACTACTATAAATTTGTAATCATAAACTTATTTTTAAATGTATGTCTAACCTCATTAAACCATATTGTTGCAACTGAACCAATGAGGATTCAGTATTTGGAATTGGGGAAGACAACAGTCCAATAGAAAGGACAGAATATTAAGAATAAGGTATTGTTTATTGTAGAATATTGTGATTAATATATCATATGGGGAAAGCCACAAGGCTACACAGGGGTGGCATGGTGGGAAGTTCCATGTAAGGTTCAAAGCCAAGGAATAACTTGTGCGGGGATCAGCAAGTCAAATTGGTAGTACTCCTAATTAGGATGAAGTGTCCGCCATTCAATATTGCCATCAGATTAGTTCATGTTGTTAGATACGTCAAGGGGCAACTCATCAAGCGTCCCCTGTGTATTGTAAGATATGTTAGCAGGCAAGTATGAAAGCTCGGTTGCAACACCTCCCTTGCCCCCTGCTTGTTGTCAGACACCAGGACTGGAGTCTGCGGAAGGTCTGGGAAGGTCTGCACAAATAACCTTTGTGTGGGGATGACGCAGCAGGGGCGCAAGCGGTCATGGTGAAGCTTCTTGGTGTTTCCTTGGGCATCTTCAAGTTGGTAGGTATGATTGTTGTAGACAGCAGCTATCTTGAAGGGCCCTAGGTGGTTAGGCTCTAACTTGGCAGAATTGGGATTGAGGGTGTAGACGGGATCACCTACAGTGTATCTAGCTTTGAGGTTGTTTGTCCCTCCTGCAATCTGCTTGTGTTTGATTTCCCAGGCTTTGGCACACCATTGATCTAGGGATGGAGTTGTTGCTAGGGGAGGCTTATTGGTAACCTTGGACCATAGTTTTCCCTGTTCAACTCCTGTCAGAATGTTGGGTGTCCCAAAGGCCAGGGTGCTGGGGCTGAACCCTGTGCCCCTGTTGATTCTTGCTTGCAGGATAAGTAGAGTGGTGGGCAGGTGTTCAGTCCATGTAATGTTAGGGTGCTCTTGTGAAATTTTGTCAATCAATTGAACCAGTGAGCCCTTTAACTGTTCCAAGCGTCCATTGGCTTGAGGATGGTAGGGGGTCATAACTATACGTTGGAGCGCGTTCTTGGCGCAGTATGCCTTCATGACATGCCCAACAAGTTTGGAGCCGCCATCTGTGATGAGACGTTTTGGTTAGTACAAAGTGGGCCACAATTTCCTTGCCAATAAAGCAGGTGATGATGGTGGCGGTGTGGTTGGTTGTTGCCCAGGGAACTGGCCAGCAAGTGAAGTAGTTGATGACAGTGATAATGTACTTCTTTCCCAGTCTGTCTTTGGGGAGTGGCCCCACAATGTCAAGGGCCCACTGCTCAAAGGGTTCCATGGCCTTGATGGGAAGGACAGACTTGGGGGATGCAGGTTTGGACATGTTTTTTTTGCACATCACACGTTTTGAGGAGTTCCAAGATGATATGACGCATGTGCAACCACCAAACCTTCAATTTCATGATCTCAAAGAGGTTAAGCCCTCTGATGTGACCCAGGGTTCAGTGGTAGTACAATATTGTGTCACCTTGTTGCATGATGGGAATGTAAGGCGTCTTTTCAACTGTCTCTGCCCAACAGCAGAAGTTACCAGCACTGGTGGTGAACTGACTTGTGTTGTCTTTCAATTTGGAGATGTTACCAAGTTAAGGCCTTTGTAGCAAGTTGCCTCAGGGCAGAGGTAAAGCATGGGTCAATCTGGATCCAAACCATTGTCCCCAGTGATGGACGCTACGTAAAGTTGTATAAGAGCGTCAGCTGTGACAAGTTCTTTCCCAGGCTTGTACTCAATGTGCAACTGGTAGGAGGATAGACGCTTGACCCATCCTGCTTGACAGCGTGTATAGTGGGACTGTGTGTTGAAGTACTGGAGTGACTTGTGGTCCGTCAGAATGCGGGGTGGGAAGGTAGCACCTTCCAGGTAACAGCGCCACTTCTCAACGCAGTGTACAATTGCCGCCAACTCCTTATCATGGATGGGATAGGGTTGTTCTGAGTTGGTAAGCTTCCTGGACTCATATACCACAGGGAGTAAGACGCCATCATTGGTTTCTAACCTTAGCACACCCCCTATGGTCCTGTCAGAGGCATCAGTCTTGAGTTTGTACTGACAGTTTCAATTGGGAAACTTCAGTACTGGTGCTGTTGTGAGTCTTTGCTTCAACATTTCAAAGACTCAATCTCTGGCAGGGGTCCATTGGAAGTGCTGTTTGGTGTTGAGAAGCTCAGTGAAAGGTGCAATCAGTTAGCTGCAATTGGGAATGAACTTGCGCACGTTGGCAACCATGCCTAAGAATGTCCACACCTGGCCCACATCAGTGGGGGGCGGCATGCTGGTGATTGCCTTGATTTTGGCAGGGCAGGGCTTTATTCCTTGGGAAGAGATGGTGTGCCCAAGGAATAACAGCTCCAACTTGAGGAACTTGAATTTGGAGGGTTTAGCCTTTAACTGGTTTTTCCAAAGTGTGTTGAGGACAGCACGGAGGTGTTGGAGGTGCATGGTTTGATCTTGACATAAGACAATAATGTTGTCAAGGTACACAACCACACATTTTCCAATCAGGTCCTAAAATGCTTTTTTCATCTCATGGAAAAGGTGGAAGGAGTGTTAATCATTCCAAAGTTCATGACACAACACTCAAATAATCCATAGAGCGTGCAGAAGGCATGTTTTGTCTCATCCCCTGGTGCAATGCGGACCTGGTTGTACCCTGCAGTGAGATTGATCTTGCTAAAGACCTTTGCACCTGCAAGTGTATCAAACAGGTCATCAATCAGCGGCAGGGGGTACTTATTCTTGACTGTCACCTCATTTAGAATATGGTAGTCTGTGACCAGGCAAAGGGACCTGTTCCTTCTAGCTATAAAGAAGACAGCTGCCCTGTATGGAGAGAGCAAGGGGAAAATGAAGCCCTTATCAAGGCGTCCACAAGTTGTTGGCAGAGGGTCTCATCTTCCTTTGGTGTAAGACGGTATAATGGTTGTGCCTTAGGTAACAACCCTTGGAGTTGCACAGCGTGCTGGATCTCCCGGGGAGGAGGTAGTTGTTCAAGTGTCTCACTGAATACGTCCTGGTACTCCTCAAGGAGTGCAGCAAGCACTGGTGGTGGTGAGGAGGTCAAGGGAGGGACCACAGATGGTTCAGCTTGGATAAATTTGATTGAGCATTGATTAAAGTCTAGTTTCCCCCTTGAAATTATATGAGCCTGTCTCTGTTATTCTGACAAACACAGTGTCATGAAGTAACTTGCTCATTTCCACAGGATATTCTCTGGAACCCCACCCCATTTCTATTGAGGGTGATAACAGAGGTATACCAGTCAATGTAGGGACAGTTGTGCTGAAGCCAGTTGAGGCCAGCAATTACGTTGTGGCTGAGCCCTGCCATTATGGGCCCAGAGAGCTTAACCTGGATGTTCCCCATTCTCACAGGGAAGGGTACTGTCTTGTGGGTGATTGCAATTCTGCGGGAGTCAGCTACTTGTGCTGCTTTTAACCTGCTGGGAACCTGGCCCAGTTGTTGAGAGTCAGCAAACTCCTGGTCCACAATAGTGTGATTGGCCCCAATATCTACCAGTAATTTGTGTGTGTTTCCACAGAAATAAAAAGGGATAAGACAAGTGTGTTACTTTATTTGAGGAGTGGCTTGCTTGCAATACGGGGTTGTCACTGTGGACTTGAAAGACGTTCAGGGTTTTGACTTCATGAATGTTGTAGTTGCAGGGATTTTTTGCGAGCAGGGATTGAGAGGATGGGTCAGGTGGGGTTGCAAGGCCTCTTGTTGCTACAATCCCCAGGCTTTTTTCTTATCCTCAATCTGCGCTAGCTGAAGCCCCCCCTTGTGGGGGTGTTTAGTCCCATTATCCTGCTGACGGGACTGGCGGCAGTCTACTTGGTTGTGGCCATTACCAGGCGTGATACATGGCTGGGATAGAGCGTCACTGGTACAGCAGAAGCCCATTGAGGCCTGGTTGTTAGCCTCCATGATGGCCTTGTAGCAGTCATTGATGGAGTTGCAGCAACCTACAGGGACCCACTTGCAGATATGGGGTTTTAACCCATTGATGATAAGAGTAGTAGCATTTCTTTTCTGTTGGTCATGGCTTTGGGGGCGGCAGCAAGAGCTTGTTGCCAGGTGGCAAGATACTCAGGAACAGAACCAGTTTGTTTGATTGCTAGAAGAGGAGTTCCCACTACAATGAGGGAGAATGTTTTGCTGTAGCAGGACTTGGCAGCATCTTGGAATGCCACCCAGGTAAGGTCAAGTTCTTGACTGGCCCAGTTGGTGAATCACACAGCGGCAGGCCCTGTGAGGCAACCAAATGCAGTGGCAACCCACATGGGCTCAGGAACCTGACAGATACGGAGGCAGGTTTCATTAGATTGGAGCCAACTGAAAATGTCGGCCCCCTCAATGCCCCAAGCAAAAAATTCTAGCTGAAGGTTGAGCATGTGTTGGGACAGGTCTGACTGGGGCAGGGTGAAGCTGGCGTCACGCTGCCCAAGGCAAAGCCAATTGTACATGCTGGTGAGAACTAGCTGGTCTTGATAGATGACGTACCTGTTGGGGATGTCCCCCTTGGGGATTGGCAGGAAGGTCTCTTGTTGGGGAGTAGCCATACAGCCCGTACTCTGTCCTTTCTTGGGGGGATTTTGTTTTAGGTAGGTCATAAACCTACTGCTGCTACCACTGTTGCAACTAACCCAATGAGGATTCAGTATTTGGAATTAGGGAAGACAATAGTCCAATAGAAAGGACAGAATAATAAGAATAAGGTATTGTTTATTGTAGAATATTGTGATTTAAATACCATATGGGGAAAGCCACAAGGACACACAGGGCTGGCATGGTGGTAAGTTCCATGTAAGGTTCAAAGCCAAGGAATAACTTGTGCAGGGATCAGCAAGTCAAATTGGTAGCGCTCCTAATTAGGATGAAGTGCCCACCATTCAATATTGCCATTAGATTAGTTCATGTTGTTAGATATGTCAAGGGGCAACTTATCAAGCGCCCCCTGTGTATTGTAAGATACGTTAGCAGGCAAGTATGGAAGCTCAGTTACAACAATATCAAAGTGGCTTATCTGTATAGATTATCCAACTCTAGAATGGGTGGATTAAAATTAGAAAAGAAGCAGCAATTGTTTGAGATTCTTTAATATAATTGGATGGTTATGATCTATGCTGAGGATTGAATTGACAACAAAAAGAAAGCTTGGTCAATTTAAAGCAATACAGTTTAAATTATAAATATGAATATTAGTTTAAGTACATAATGGTTGGCTTGAAAATTTTGAATCTATCTATTACAAAGTGAAATAATAGAATACTTTACTTTGATGCATCAGCTGATCCAAGTGGCTACATATGTTTCAGAGTAAACCTGGCTTGCCACAGCTCCATCCCAAAAGAACATCAGTGGAGTAAACTAACTATTATAAAATAATCATCTAATATAATAATTTTTATGAAAATTAGATGATGTAGATCAATTTTTCAGATGATTGAAATCAAAATAGTACCAAACATGATAGCTCTAGCTGCTCAGCTATATATTCAAGTGCTGAAATTTAGCTCTTGTCATAATCAAAGGCTCAGAATCAATTTAATAATATCTAAAGTTGCTTTTAATGCATACTAAAAAAACTAAAATCAATGTATCTCTGTGAATACTAAGCTGATATTGATATGTGATAGCCTATTTTAAAGCTACAGATCAGATTTACATTTTATAGTAAATTAACAAATTAAATTTATTCAAAATATTTTTTTGCTTTACTAAACTTAAAAATGATACTCCACTATTTAGATTTAGTTATTTTTATATTTGGAATATACAATTTAAACTTTATATAAGTGTAATTTAAGTTACTTTTAAGAAAGCATTTTAGATAGAAATTTAATTAAAAATATGTTAAGTAATCCCAGCCTAAAAATAAAATAAGTTATATTTAATTGACTCATTAAAACTAACTTTGTATCTGTTTGTGGACAGAGCAACCACCTAGTATGATATAAATATGGTATTGTCTAAAATACTGAGCATGAAGTGGGTACAGTAGTTTTAAAAGCTTTGGTGACAAGCAAAAATACTTCAGATTTAAACAAAATCCAAGTTGCGCAAGATTCAGGATTCAATTAATTTACATATTTTTGTTTAATAAATAGACTTTCAAACCAAAAACAAAATTTCACTAACCCATTATACAAAATTGAGCAAACATCAAGCAGTGTAGTTCAAACCACAAACAAAATGAACTGATGCAACAGGTGAGATGAATGGATGTATTCCAGAGTATATCATAATCCAAACAGGATTTATATAAGGCACTGACAGAAGGACCAAAATGAAACAAAATTTGAGCAATCTAGAAGCAAGATTACACAAGCACAAAACAAAATGAACTCACACAAGATGTGTAGTAAAGAAGCCTAAAATAGAAAACTAACAATTTACCAGCCAATCAACAGCTATCCAATTTAGGAACAGAGGCATTTTATTCATTTTCATGGCTCCAGATTTGTATGAAAAGGGTTTGAGAACTTTTCAAATGTGGGCTCAAGATTACAATAAAAAGAAATTATTAATTTTTAAAATTTCTACTTTTAGTGATTTTATCCCAGGTTTTTTACAATGGTTTTTAATAACAACATCTTCAGCTGCGCCAGCAGCCAAGCCAGCAGCAGCCAAGCCAGCTTCAATGGAGGTGAGGCTCAGGGCGTGGAGGCACCTGTTTACACCCAAGCCTTTGAGGCGGGTAACAAGGAAGCTGACCTGTTACTATCCACCAACCCATATGGCTTTGACTTATTTGAGAGTCACTTAGCGTCTAGCTCTGCCCCTGCTCCCGTACTCACCCCCACACAAGCTAATTGTCAACCAATCAATCAAAATGGCAACCTTGATTTGGAACAACTTTCTACCACCACCCAACCTTCCCCCCTACAGCCAATCAGGCTTCTGCTCCCCCAGCCCAGCCTCCCAAGCAACAAATCATCACCGCCTAAATTCTCCAGGAAATTGTGGCACTGAACCTTCAGGGTCTGTCCTGGGAACAGATTGATGCCCAGTTGCAATTTATGCAAGCCTCTGTCATGCGGGAATTCAACAACCTGATGAACAGGGGGAATCTGATTGGGACAACCAAGAAGCCCAAGAAGGCCCCCAAGTCACAAATATCTGAGGCATACCCAATCATGCTTGACCTCCTCCAGCAGGATCCCAAGCTTCCCTTGACCCAGGTCTGGAAGCAACTTGTGCACCATGGCATTTGGGTGTCTGAGTGCATGGTGCAGCTCTGGATGTATGGGAAGGTGGCTTTGATATGGGTTCTTACCAACTTTGCTGGCAACCAATGGGATGACGCTGAGGATTCCCTGTATGATCTAGACATTGAATCAACCCTGATCTAATGCCTGAATAGTCTAACAGATGTCATCATTTTGTCTTTTACTACAAGTTATTGATTGCATTTGAAAATTTTGGTGAGCAAGGTCAAAACTGCTGTCAAGAATAGAAGGAAGAAGGTCAAGAAGGGGATGTTTATTGGTGCATCTCTGGCTGTTTCAGCCAAGGGTTTTGTCTAATATTGGACAAACCCAGATTTCATTGATGGCTACTTGTACAGCCACATCTTTGGTGGATTACTCAACTCCTGGGATGGCTCAAATTCAAAGCATCAGGTTTTCTTGAGCTACCAGATGGAGGGTAGCTCCACTGCTCTTCAGGCTACCAGCAACGCGGGCACCAGGCCTCCCTGTACCCAGCTGGCCACGCAGACATTCATCTGGCTGATGATGTCTTCTTTAACATTGGAGATAAACTACGGGAGTGCCGCCCTCAGGCTTTCAACAACCTCTATATTGGGGTCCTTGACCACAATTTTCTCTTTGGCTGCCAGATGGTGGCTGGCTTATTTGCACAAGTGATTTTCCATGTGAACATGGGCAACCAATCACATAAGGATAAGCGCCTTACACCTTGGGCCACAGCCACTATCAGCCCATCCAGCCAATGACCAATGAGGAATACAACATGTGTTATATGGTAGCCATCACGTGAAATCCTCCTGCCTCTACCCCCGCCATCAACACCCCCCACCTTCCAGCCCCATCCACCCAATCCCAGATCCCCTAGACCAGCACTGTCTCTACGTCTTCCTTCCTGCGCTATTCCGCCTCCTAGGCATCACTCTTCCCCACCCCAATAAGCCCCCTGTTGCCAAACATTTTCTATTTATATTATCTTTATTTTGAATTTCAATTGTTCATGTTCTCTTTGTTTATAGTTGGTTTTATTCTTTATGTTCAGCTTATTTCTATAAAATCATATATTTACTATGCTGTGTATCTAGATCCAGAACACAGTTATTTTTAGTACCCAAACACAGCCCTTTGTGAAAACCCAACAACAATTTGGTGATCAGTATCAGGATTGACAATTCTTCCTCTCTAAAAACGCGGGCCCGGGAGCAGGAATCAAACCTCGAGCCTGGATTCCTTTGGACCTCTGGGCCTTTGGACCGCGGGACTGCCACCCGCGTTTTTCTGGGATTGAGCCCCACAAGCTGATACCGTGTGTATTGAACCATGTGGTAAAAAGAGACAAACTAAAGAAACCATTGCGCCAAATGGAGGATTAATCACAGCGCCTAATGAAGGCGCTGATTTGGCAACTATTAGCTTCTCAAACTCAAAGTCTACACCAGCAACCAATCAAGAGCCAATCCAGGAAAAAGGCATGGGCCTGCAACTTGGTCCCATGACCTTGACACTAAAGCAAGATAATCAGGCAGCCAAATTGAAATTCCCAACCAATGAAAGAACCCCCAGGCCAAGTGCCATTTTGCTGCCTTTGGATCCAAGCACCCAGTTCTCCCAACCCTGGCCTTCCCAATGCCCTGATTAACCCCCCATGGAAAATGTTAAGTTTGGAGAGGGGTACTATATAGACCCAAGGACCCTGCGCTCCAAACTTATTGCCATTTTTGAATAAAGGTTATGTTAATTTGGCTCATACAGCTATTGCCTTATTTTGTATTTTCTGTCTACCAATTCAGTTCAAGATCTCCTGGCCTGCCTGCCCCACTGCCCTCTTTTTTCTGTCCTCCTGGTGTACCCTTTAGACCCATCCACTTTACCAACTACCCTCTGAAGTCCAAATACAAATAATACACCCCAGAAAAGAACTCAAACTTGATCCCCTGGCCCGCATACAATCCACAGTTAGATACAACCAATAAGGCCTGTGGATATTTTTAACACCCAAGTTATTCAGAGGAAAATTCAATTATCTCTCTGCTTACAACCTGTCCATGGAACTGCCTGTGACCCTAAAACCCATGCCTGCTTCCGCGCCCGGCCTCCCAACCAACCATACTGGCAAGCTGTTTGGGATTGTGTACATCACTCTCACAGGGGTGATTGACACTATAATCCCAGCCGCCGACCTGTGGTCTTGGGTGGGGAAGTCTTCCTCCTACCTTTTGAAGTTAGCTCCCCTCTTGTGGTGGACATTGCCTTCAAAAAACCCAGCCCAATTACCCCTGAAAACAACAGGCTGCCCGCTCAAGACTGGATCCCTGACAATAAGCTAAATTTGAATTAGAAAATTATAGGTTAACTGAATTAGATAAAATTGTTACT
The DNA here is from genome assembly GCA_014839935.2 of Entomophthora muscae. Lineage (NCBI taxonomy): Eukaryota > Fungi > Entomophthoromycota > Entomophthoromycetes > Entomophthorales > Entomophthoraceae > Entomophthora > Entomophthora muscae. The sequence goes on along the minus strand of QTSX02000807.1, from coordinate 123,312 downwards.
GATCCAAATTCAAAACCTTAATGATAAACTTTAAGCCAATCAGGAGCCAAGTATAAATTAATTGTTGTGACATAGAGGGTCATTCAATAATTCTTTGATGCATGTGCGCTAATTAATATGATTGGCTGGTTGTTTTGTTATTGTGTGCCATTGTTGCTATGGCAAGTTGTTGATGGACTAGTTCCCAATTGGCTGCTGGGTTATCACTAGTCTATCAACAACTTGCCACAGCGGCAATGCTGTACAATAGCAAAAGATCCAGCCAATAATATTAATTAGCGCACAATCATCAAAGGATTATTGAATGACCCTTTATATCACAACAATCACTTTATCACTTGGCTCCTGATTAGCTTAAAGTTTATCATTAAGGTTTTGATTTTGGATAAGTAACAACTTTATCTAATTCAGTTAACCTATAATTTTCTAATTAAAATTTAGCTTATCACCAAATTGTTGTTAATCTTTTCATAAGGGGCTGTGCAAAGTGCCAAAAATAATATGGTAATTAAGGAAACAATGCCAACACAAAGAAAACAACACATATTGAGTTGAGCGTAAAACATATACACAATGGGTAAAAAGATGGGATAATGTAGTAAATGAGAAAACAAAAAGGAATAAACAAAGAATCAACAGTATCAAAATAATACAGAATTTATTGGGGCAAAAGCTATAAAACATATGAAAAGGTTAGTAAAAAATCAATGAGATAATTAGAGAAGCTTTTGAAGGATCTCAACTCAGCAATTGCTGAAATTAAAAAGATTGACTGCAAGGTTAAAGCATGAGGTAAGTCTGCCTTCCTTGAAGGGGACAAAATTGAAAAGGTTTCTGCCAAGGCACTCATGGCCAAGATGCCAGACACCCCCAAAACAACAATTAACGGCTTTTAAATGTCCAGAAGCACGTCTTGGAAGGCCTTCAATTCAAGTCCTTTGCCTTCTCTGTGCCGTCATCTGGGTCAACAACCCTGAGATGTATGAACATCTCAAACCTGCAAAGCGCGCACAAATTGTGGACACTTAATTGACAGCACAATTACTTGTGCCAAGTATGGCAAAGCCTGCTGAAGCCGCTGGCAAGGAGGAAACCTGCAAAGGTAATCTAAAAAAATTAAATTCAACTTCAAAATACTTACCTTTCTTTAGAAAACATTGATAGTGAACTCCTCCAGGTCCTGGTTCCTTTTGTCCTGCCCACCTTATATTCAAATTTTGCCACTCACATGGAAAAACAGCTCTATCTGTCCCCCCTGTCTTGAAGGGAGCTCAAAGACAGGGTCCACAGGTTCTTTCTAATGTTGCAAAAGCATTGACTGAACTTACGCATGCCAAGGAGGCATCTGAGTGGGTAGCTATTGCCTACAAGGATGCCCAATCAGTCAGCATTGACCTGGTATCCCTCAGTGGATTTACTGTGTAAACTCTATTGAGCTTGTTTGGGACGTCCTGAAAATGCTCTAATTCAAGAATGTACTGGAGATGGGCTGGGTTCATGCGGCTGCTTGCTTCTGCTTCCCCTTGGAGCACATGATTTCTTACCTGCTGGACAACTTTGGGCATGCAGTGGGAAAATTGGGTGTTGCAGACGCAACAGCCATCAAGAAGACAAAAATCCTCCTTACCAACTTTGGGTTAGCCTGGAGTGCCAACAAGACGGGGGTCCCTGCAGCTATGGAGCTAACCTTCTCCAAAACCAAGCACGAGAAGAAGATTAGTGCTGTATACAACAAATTGTGCAAGTTCTTGGAAGCCTTTCTAGGCAAAGGCTTCATCTGGTGGTTTACCTCAGGTATCTCTTCTACTTCCAAATGGGCGCCAGCGTGGAGGATCTTGATGGGGTGTCCTTGGGATCAGTGAGGCCAGGCTCTCCCTGGACGGGAAGAAGGTACCCCCAGGTATGACTTGGTGGATCATGTTATCCAGGACGCCCTGGTCCTGGCTGGAATTTACGGGTTTGCAGCCCCGCCAGAGAAGCTGCTGCTTCACTCCCATCTGGCCCTACTCCCATTCACCAGCAGGCAGGAGCATTTTAACCAGGGTGTATCCACCGTTCACAGTGTGGTTGTAGAGGTTGTGCACCACCTCCATTGCAGGGTGGGTACATAAAGAAGAATTCACTACAGGTGTTCTTAATAAATTCCCTCCTCCAATTAATTTCATTACAATTCATGTTATTTTTATTATAATAAAATTTTCTAATTCTTATTTTAGCAAATGAGATTTTTAAAATATATCCTAGAGAAGGTCTTAATAAAAGCATAGTAATATATGTCAATAAAATCTACTTCTAATTTGTACATGTAACATTTAACTTTTTTAATTTGACTTTTATATTATTTTGCCAAAAGTGATATTAATGCGTTCACGTAATCCAGTATCAAGCGTTTGGGATCCCCTTAGATGACACAATAAGAAATGATTATAAATAAATAAATTACTAACCTTCATTGATGGTCCTGCTGAATGTGATTGTGGGCTTGGAAACATCTAAATATAAATGATAATTAATAAATCTTGAATAGTAAATTAGAGAATATAAAAAAGTTGGAAAAACTAAGCCTTTAATTAATTGGCTGTTTGGCAAGGCAAGCAGGATGAACAAATTAGGGTGGCCATAGAATTTGGCCACGGTCTCAGCTAAAAGGGTGTGGATCCCAGCCTGCAGCAAATTAAACAGGTCTTTGGTCCCAGTTGGGGTTCCTTGCTTGAAAACTTGCTTGAGCCACTCATAAACTTCCTTGATGGGATTTAGGAAGAGCAAATAGGCTGGGAGGAAGAGAAGGTGCATATTTTCTGTGGCCAATTGCTGGGGGCCCACAGCAATGCTGGTGTCAATCATTGGGAATTCCTCAAGAATATCAGCCACTTTGTGGAGACCAACATTGTCCAACACAATGACATTTGTGAAGCCAGGGCTTGTGTGCCTCAGGTGCTCCTGGACCAATTAGAGAAATGATAGGAAGGTTCAGCTATTGTGAGATCCCAAAATCATTTGGTATAGCTCAACCCCTTTAGACCAAGGAGAGCCACCATTGAATAGGGTGTGGTGCAGACTGCAGCACCCCCAGTCATACCGTCATTTGAGCCTTTGAGGACATAGCCATATGCATTGCGCATAGACAAGGCAAATGCCAATTTGTCAATATAGTAAAATTTGACTGTCCCTCTGGCTTTGAGGGCAGTGTACGCCTCTGTGTAGTTTTTCCAGGTCTCAATGTTGGTTGGGCTATTCCAATTGTACAGAGATACCCCAAGATTTTTCCAGGAATAGCACATCTTCTTCAGCAGAAGGTAGTAAAAGGAAATGGAAGCCTCAGCCCCAAAAGTAGACTTGACAATTGCCTGTATATTTTCCAGTTCAAGATGGCAGTCCCGGGTGATCCACTGGCAGATTGCCCATTTGTGCTCTTTGGTGAGCATGGTGGAAACGCGCATGGATTTCTCCACGGCAAGGACTCAACCAGTATTGCTGAATTTGTGGAAGGTCTTGCTGGTTTACTTGGGATCCACTCCAACAATGGCTGCAGTCACCTTGTAGTCACCAGATTAATGCATTAGCTTGAGCAGGATGATGTGTTTAATGTCAGGATGCACTTCTGAGCGGGCTTTCTGCGGCAGGGATTGACTTGTTGGAATTGGGCACAACACAGGGCATGGGCACTGTGGGGTTCCTGGTCACCATTCCCCAAAGTGTGTCCTGGGTCATAGCCAGGGACCGGCTTGGAGGAGTTGTCATTCTCCAACAGTGGTGAATGGTTGGTTAGAGGCTTATACTTGGCCTGCATAAGAGCAAACTCTTTTAGTACCTTCCCAATCACTAGGCAAGCGTCTCCACCATACACTTGTACTTCAGCAGGCACCAGTCCTTCTGTAGGCCAATACCAATCATGTAATAGTATTGCAAACTCTCCCCAATAAACTCTCTTCCTCTATTTGTCATTTCCAGATGCCTAGTCACCTTTTCCCACTCCTCCTGGGCAGACTTACTAGAGGCAAACTTCCTGCACCCTAGGCAATAGGATTCCTTTTCCCCTAGGCTAGGATAGAAAATGTGGGGTAATTGACTCATAGAACTGATATCCTTTCTTAACGTGGGAAATTTGGATAGGGGCTGTAATAGGTGCTTTATTCACAGTCAGAAGGAAGATCCCCTTAGAAACCTTCTGATATATGGCCTTGGGATAGGGAATAATGAGGGGTCTGTGCCAATACTTGGAGTACTTTAACAATCTCTTGGACTCCTTGTACTTGGTCTTTGGCTCCTTCTCCTTGGTCTTTGGCTCCTGCGCTTTGGTCTTGGGCTCCTGCTCCTTGGTCTTGGGATCCTGTGTTCTGATCTTGGGCTGCTGCAGTCTGTTCCAGCTCTGGCTTCCTATTCTTGGTCTTTGGCTTCTTCTGTAGCTTTTGTGGTCTTTGTAATCCACTTGATCCAGTCCCTGAAGAGTCTCAGATAGCTCTCCCTTTTATAGCCCCTTGTTTCAGACCAAAAACCTCTCTTAGAACTCTGGTTCTTCAAAGCTTAAACTATCCTGTTTTTCTCCTTCAATAATATTATACTTTAAAACTTACTTCAGCCAATGAAAGCCCTGAATTTTCTGCTTCTGCTCCTCATTTTTAGGCTTTAGCTCTTCAAGTTAAAGCCCTTTAAACACTGATCAAATAGACTCTGGCTTGCAGCCAATCACACACCTTGATTAACGGTTTTGCCAAAAAGGTTTCCCCAGATGACCTGTACCTAACCCTGGTTCAAACCTGAGGCTGTCTTGCTCTGGGTAAACAACTGCTCCATGTTTTGAACAGTTTTGCCGTAATTCCTGTCATGTATCCCCAGCAAATCTTGAGTGCTTCCACATATGTTTTACTTAAGCAAATTTGACCCCTCAATTTTTCAACGTTTCTCTGTGTTTCTCTGTGTTTCTTTCAACGTTTTGCGACTTCAAACCTGTTTGCTGCTTGTTCTTTTGCCTCTCCTTGTTGTTCTTGGCAAAATTTGCTCTTTTGCCCTTACAGTTTCTCCGTTCTTTTTCCAGCTTCTTTCTGGCTCATTTCCTCTTTAATTCTTTTTCCTAAAATAATATATAGTTCTAACAAACTATATGCTATTTTTCCTCCTCTTTCTTTTTTAATTATGTGATCTTAAATCCTTTTTTAATCATAATAAGGCAGTATTTAATTATTATTTAACTGCTTCTTTTTATCTATTTTCCTCTCAAAAGACACTAAAATTGGCTCTTCCAGCTTCTGCATCCAGTTTGGCTAGTTCATCCTTGCAGCTCTTTAGTCCTTCACCACAAACTTCTGGTCCTTTGGCCATCCTGCTTTATGATCAGCTAGTCCTGCACCATAATCTTCTTGTTCTTCAACTTCTCCTCAGCCAGTTCCTCAACAAATCCTCACTAGAACCTCCTTTGTTCCTTCTACACACTGAACCATATTGGTTCCTACAATTCAATGTGAATTAACAGTCCATCAACTAGCCTTCACTGTGACCAAACAGTCCCTCCTGCTAGTCTTCTCTGTTAATTCTGTGAACCACCTTGGTTCTTTATCTTAGTCCCTATTACCAGAACTTGTAGACCAAGGCATGAGTCTACATTGAACTGGTGTTTTACTGGTTCCTTGCAAGTGGCAATCCACTTAGGCCATTCAACCATAGATCAATGTCTATGTGTTGTCTTTACTTGCCCAGGTGATTAAGTCTGGGCTTTCAGTTGCAAAGTATCAGCTCCACTTCCCAGAGGCCTGATCACACCAAATTCTGCATCTTGCTTCCCCAAGCAAACTGCCTTAGTGACACCTCTGAGCAAATCTATGCCCTCTAATGCTCACTTTGGTTTCCCCCAAAGCTCCCATAGGGGCATAAACAAGGACTCCTGTCGTAAATTAGACGGCATGTGTATAATGGTCAAGGCTATCAGTGGAATTAATCCTGATAGTCAAGACTAAACTGGTTTGCACCCAAATCTGTCAGATACAACGGATTTGTAATTCTAATTGTATCTTGTATGTTACAATAGGTTGGCCGTACTATTACATCCAGGTTGGATTGGGTTCCAGAATTACTAGCAGCTACTCCAGGGTAATGCTCACCCACTCTTCTCTGTAAGATTGTCTGGATTGTCCTAAGATAAAAAGAACACAGATGCAAGAAACTAATGGTTATCAGAAGATCCTGTAATGTTCCTGACAATGGTGCAGAGGTAATAACACTTCTGCATCCATTTTGCAGCCAGGATGGTATATAAACTTCCCTTCTTTCCAAATAAAAAAGGCACTTTTACATATTAATTCTTGCCTTTGCTCAACTCAGTTGTTACCTATTAATTAAAGGTAAAGACTACAGAGTCATTAGACCTGTATTAATTTATATTTAGGCCTATTAACATGCTCTACCAAGCAACTAGAGATGTTAACCCAAAATATGTCAACCAGGCCAATTCACAACATTGGTGCTCACTCTTAGAATTTATTCTTCCAAACACACCAAACCTGCAGGACACCCCTGCTGTGGTCCTGTTTCAGCCCAGGGAGGGAATGGTTCACTCTCTGCTTCTGCTTTAGCATACCTGCAAAGCATACTCCAGCAGATGCCAGAACTATCCTTCCTGGAGACCACCAACCAGGATGGTTCTCCCCAAAATCCCCAGGAGCTTCCTGTACTTAGCCAGTTCATGGGATATGTACAAAGACCTCCCTCCATTCAATGCTAGCAAACCTTAAATTTGAATGTGGCAATCCCTAACCCTGTTAATGCCAATATTATACCCTCCTCCCAAATTTTGGACTCTACTATCCAAGGAATGGATGAAGGAGCAGTACAAGATAGGGAGAACTTGGCCCTCCTGGCAATCCTGCCAGTGTATGGACTCTCCATCAGGGAGAGATTCCAAACCTTGAGCCACATCACCCCAAACCAGCTCAAGAAGGACATGAAGACTATTGACCAAATGAAAGAGTACCTATACTACTTTGTACACACTGCTATCTGTCATAATTGTGTCCAATTAGCACATCAAGAGAATGTTCTTCTGCATCAAGGGCAATTGATTGCAGCCCAACAGAACTTCTTACAGACCTTGTACTCTGACCTCAGTTCAAACTTTGGTATGATCAATTAAAAGATTGCTGAGCTGATCAGAAACCAGATGTCTTCCACCCAGTTCATGGAGACCATGGAACAATCCTTCCACAACTATATTCCCCAGATGGTTCAACAAATCCTTAGAAATTACGGGTTGGATCCACATTGGATCTCTGTAGTAACTGGACACATCAAAAGCTCCAGAGACCTCTTCCAGGCCATTGTACAGGAACTGGAAAAGATAACCACTGGTACTACAGCAGACAAGACCACCGGGAATGGCAACAGCATGCTCCATAAAGAGGTTATCTAACTCTTTGGTCACTTTCACTCCTTGGAGAAGGACGTGCAGGAACTCCAACAGGATAATACCTTCTTGTATGGGGACCTACGCACTTTCCAGGCTCAATTAGCCAAAGGACTCAAGGATCTTAAGGCCATTCATGCTGGTCCCAAGCATGACCAACAGAGACAGGCTGCCTTAGAGCAGGTCAACCAGACCTTTGCTGAGACCACCCGTCAACAGATCCAAGGTTTAAAAGATGAAGTGGATGGACTGGTAAAAGAGAACCAAGTCATCAGAGAAGAGTTCAAGGACACCATAGCCACTCTCTTCACTCTCCAAGATCAGATTGACTGCCTTACTGATTGTCTACCAGCCTCCCTGCCTAGAGGAAGGACTGTACATTTTGAGGAGCCTAGGTTAATTATTAGACTTTCCTTGGGTAGCCAGGCACACTCCTCTGGCAATGAATCCTACCATAGCTATTTTGAAGAAAATGCCGCCCAGAGAAATGTCCCTAGAAACATCATGATGACTGAAGCAGTACTAGAGAGTAGTGAGAACCCCTGGCTACTCCTTAGTAAACCAGATTACAGGAATGCCAGGCTGCCTCAGAAGCTAGGTATCAAGCTTCCAGAAGCAACCGCTCTCCCATCAGACAATTGTTCAACACAAGCAACGTGATCCCTAACTTTAAACCTGTCAATTTGCCAAAATTTGATAGGAAAAATAATTTCACCATGTTTTTGAGATTGTAAGAGAACACAATGTATGGGGCTGATTAGGCAATGAAGAACTCTGCCATCTTCAACTGCCTAGATTCTGAGACCCAAACCATCATCATGCCTAGACTCCCAGAACGTGGATGGACCTTTGCCAACGTCTCAAAGGCATTAATGGATGAGTTTGGCAGCAAAGAAGCCCTCAACAACCGGAAAATGTACTTTGTGGAGGGAGGCATCAAAAAGGGAGAAACCATGCAGGAGTTTGCTGATAGGTTCTATCTAGAGGCCCAGACTTTGATCTCCCTGAAGGCTGCTTCCTTCATTGATGTTAAGTCTGTTCTGCTCAATGCAGTACAACCTAACAAGAACCTCTCTCTTGCTCTGAAGTCTGGAATCTATGGAGCCCACAATGTCTCCAACCTGATTTGCCACCTGCTCACATTCAAGGATGACTTTTAAGTGCCCATACCCTCTGGACCAAGAGCATACCAAGAGAATAGAAACAAACCATCCTTCTCTGACAAGCCTAAAACTGGTGAAAGCTCTACCACTCAAGGAACAGCTGGTACCAATAGCAACCACACTTGCTATAAGTGTGGAAATCTAGGACAAATTTCTAGATAATGCAAGCAACCAGCACCCAAGGTACACCACGTAGGAGAAGAGGAGTATGATTCAGAAGGAGACCAAGAGGATGAGGAGGCCTCTCAATACAAGGAGCCAAAAAACTGCTAAGCAATCAGGATGAGGAGAAATCCCTGGTTGCCCATGTACATATACCTCCCCTCTCTCCACCCTCTCCCCTCCCACCTGAAGACCCAGGTGCTCCTGGCTATGTCCCTCAATCTGACACAGCTCTGACTTTGGAACCTGCAGACTCCAAAGTCCTCACACCAGCAAGCTCTAGCCTAGGCTCCACTGATCCTGATGCTAGCCCCTTGCTCTGCTACCCTGACTCCCAGGAGATAGAAGAAGACCAAATGCATAGAATTCTTTCTATTAACGCCCTCACCAGAGGCAGGAGAATAAGGAAGGAACCCTTGATTACCCCTGAAGCCCAAGAAACAGTTGCACTTCCTTACGCTGAGAAGTTGATCCTCCCTACTACTGAAGTCACGCATGAGAGTGATAGCGCCAAGAAAATGGCAAAAATCCTCAAGTCTGTTAGTGTCTCTGCTTCTCTGGATGCCCTGAAAGGATTCAGTCCTACCTTGTGTGAAGCTTTGGATTAATTCCTTAGTAAATACAAGGATATGGATGTCTATCAAGTAACATCTCTAAGTAATGGAACTGATAGAACAGACTGCACCTACATTGATATGATGGTCCACAAGGTTAAGGTCTGAGCCATCATTGACTCTGGTGTACCAGGAAATATCATCTCCTTGCAACTAGTCAAGAAACTGAAGTTGGCCCCAGACTTGGATTACCAAGAGGTATTTGGGACAACAGGTCCACTTACCACTAAAACCATGGGTGCTTACTTGTCATTGCCCCTGCAGTTTGGGAAGTTGATTGTAACCGCCCCTGCTATAGTTCTGGATAATCACAGTTATGATATCCTTATTGGCACAGAGTTCATGACAAGGTATGGGACTATTACCAACCATGGTGATAATTTCTTCAAAATCCTAGGTCAGACTATCCCCATGTACTACAATGGTACTAAGGTGGTTGACCTCCCCAAGAAGAAGCTTCACTTCATCAACATGGAGTATGCTGACGGTGATATTCCTGTGGCCTATACCTTACAGCACAGAAAGCTTAGGATGCTTCTCCTGTCAACCAAGGAGTATATAGGGATCCCCTTGTACACTTCCTCCTTGTTTACCATTCCTTCTGGGTCTCAAGTGATTTACCATACTGGTCTGTCCTTAGAGATTCCTTCTGGTTTACATGGTGAAGTCTTTGGCCATCATGGTGCCTCCTGCCTGGAACCATGTATCTGTCCTGGACTAGTCATGCCTGGACCAGAGGAGCTCCAGGTCCTTCTAGCCAACCTTGGTCCTGTCCCCTTGACTGTGCAGAAAAATCAGTTATTGGGATATATCAGACTAGAAGAACATGTCAACTTGCTCCAAGCGTCACCTTTTGCTGGACTTGATGAGCTAGGACTTCCTGTGAACCAGCCCTTGGTCTTGCCCATAATTCCTTGTGACTCTCTGATTGGTCTCACTGAACCAGAAAAGAGCCAGTCACTGGCTCTCTTTGACAAATACAAGGGAGTCTTTGCCAAAGATTACTTGGACCTTGGTAAAGCCATTGGATTAGAGCACACCATTGACACCCAAGGACAACCCTAATCTAGTCTCACCCTATTTGCTGTAGCCAAGCAAACCAAGCTATAGCTAACAAAGAGCTTCAGAAGTTACTAAGCTCTGGGCTTTTGGTACCCAGTAAAAGCCACTGGTCCTCTCCCCTTCTTATTATCAAAAAGAAGGATGGTTCTAATAGAGTGGTCATTGACTATAGAAGACTGAACTCCATCACTAAGAAGGACTCCTACCCCCTTCCACGTATTGATGATACTTTGGATTGTTTGGGAGGAGCTAAGTTCTTTAATGCCATGACTAATCAGTGGCTACTGGCAGATCAATCTTCCACCTGAGGATCAGGAAAAGTGTGCTATCATTACTGAGAAAGGACTTTTCCAGCCCACACAGATGCCCCAGGGACTAACAAACGCCTCTGCCACTTTTCAGAGAGCTATGAATGCAGTTATGGGTGACTTGAAGCTCACATTGGTGCTTGTATACTTGGATGACATCAATGTCTTTTCCAAAACCTTCACTGAGCATTTACAACACTTAGAAGAGGTCTTCAAAAGGTTACTCAAAGCCAATCTGAAGCTGAAACCACAAAAATGTAGTTTCTTCAAGGAACACTTAGAATTCCTAGGCTTTGTGATAAGCAAGGATGACCTACGCCCTGTACCTGCTAAAGTAGAAGCAATTGTCAAGATGCAGGTACCAGACAACAAGCGTGATATCCAAGTCTTTCTGGGAATGATTGGTTACTACCGCAGGCTCATCCCAAACTTTTCTACACTTGGGGACTCCTTGTTCAACCTTCTACGTGCTGATTTGGACTTCTTTTAGAGCTCTGCCTGTCAAAAGGCCTTTGACGCTCTGAAACAGACTTTGATGTGTGCCCCTGTACTGGCCTATCCTAACTTTGAGAAACCTTTTGTGGTGCACACAGATGCTAGTCTTACTGCCATTGGTGGTGTCCTTTCACAACTATACAACAATGGACTAGAACACCATGTTGGCTACTGTTCTTGCACCTTGAACTGTCAAAACGCAACTATACAGTGACTGAAAGGGAATGCCTGGCAGTAATTTACTCTTACCAGAAGCTTAGAGTATACTAACATGGTGTACACTTTACTGTGGTTACTGACCACACTTCCCTCCAATGGCTGAAAACATTGAAGGACCCTGAAGGAAGACTTTCTTGCTGGGCCATCAAACTTCAAGACTTTAATTATGACATAGTACACTGCGCTGGGGTAGTCCACCAGAATGCAGATTGCCTCTCAAGATTGCCTAACATTGCCCTTGTGTCCTCTATTGCTGATGAGCTTTATGACAAACTACTGGTTGACCAATCTTTTTGGGGGGAAGAGCCCACCAAAATCCAAAATGTTCTTAAGAAACTTTCAGTGGACACCAAGATTAAAGATGGTCAACTCTTTAAGCTTTACAAGGATAACTGGTTTCCATATGTACGCCTCTCACTCAGAACATACACTGTAGTTGCCTCACACAAAGCTATAGGACATGGAGGAATACAAAAAACCCTTGCTCAGTTACAGCAACATTGCTACTGGGAAGGAACACCCTCTGATGTCGCTGATATTTTGAATGCTTGTCATGACTGCAATGTTGAACAGCCAAAGGTTGCAAGATTCCAGCACAAGCTGATCCGCCCAGGATTTCCCTTCCATACTGTGGCTATTGCTGTGGTGGGACCCTTGCCAGTCTCAAAAGGGAAAAGCAATTATATCATAGTGGCTGTGGACCAGTTGACTAAATGGATTGAGGCCAAGGCTATCCCAAATCAGTCTGCACTCACTACAGCCATGTTCATCTTGGAACACATCATCTACCACCACAGATGTCCTCAGATGCTGCTAACTGACAATTGAACCAACTTCACTAGCTATATGATATCCAGACTAAATCAACCGATGGGTATCAGAGGCACATTATCCACCCAATACCATCCCTAAACTAATGGAATGGTTGAATGGACTAATGGAAGTTTGGTACAGATCCTCAGGAAACTAGCACACCAACATGAGTCAGAATGGGACACTTACCTGCCTGCAGCCAACTTTGCTTACAACATTGGCTATCATAGAACAACAGGCAAAACCCCCTTCCAACTCCTGTATGAATGTCAACCTGGTTTACCTCCTCATCTGTACTCCTTGATGAAACCTAATCCAGCTGTCACTCCAGAAACCTATCTCCATAAGCTAGCTCAGACTTTGATCAAAATACAGGCCAAAGCCTATACTATCAATCTGAACACCAAGCAAAAAGATTTGTAGCTTTCCCAAGCTAAATGTCCAGCACTCCCCAGTTATCAAATTGGAGACTTAGTCTACTTCTACAGCAACAGAGGCTATGGACGTGAAAGCAAACTTGCCTCTCTATGGCAAGGACCTGTGAAGATCATCCATAAAGTAGGTCCTGATAGTTATACATTGAAGGAACCTGCCACAGGACAACTGGTCACCAGAGTTCATGCGCAATACATGTGTATGGCTCCTAGTGATCATGAGTAATCCCCCTTAGGACAACAATCCGTAAAAAGGAAAGCCTAATAAAAAATGCCATGGGTTGTTTTCCACATCACAGAAAGAAAGGAACAAGGCATATATACTAAAAAAGGCTTTATTGGAACTTGCAGTGTTTGGAGATCACTGCCTTTAAATGACAAGTCATTGTAAGAAGGACCACACAGGCTGCCATGTACTCCTCTGCATACTCCTCCTTAAAGTGCCACAGATGAAAGATAGGGTAATTGGGGTATTTATCCCAAGCCTGTGCTTGGTTAAGGCCCATCCAAACGGGGAATCCAATTCCCACTACCAAGGCATCCCAGAATATATGCTCTCTGCTCCAGTACTTTTGGTTCAAGGGCATATCTGGCTTGTAGATTTCCTACATGAGTCACTCTATCAATATGGGAACGTCCTCCACCTCAGCCACTGCTAGCTTATCTGAAGGAGCTGTGAGAAGGTGCCCAAGCAAGGCCAACTGAGTATACATATCCTTTCTCTTAAGATTCAAGGCTGTAAGAAGACCAGCTGTCACTTGTTGGATATGGAAGTTCTTACAATCCTTATCAACCCAGCTGGCTACTTTCATGTCCACTCTTTCTTTATGGCACCAGTCCCTGATCATCCCCCAGAGTACCTCCAAAACAAGGTCTATTTTTTCCTGGTCAAACTTCTTCCCTTGCCACTCAAATTCTTGAAGTTGACTCTCAGAAAACTTCAATGCTGCTTCTTGGTCAAAACATAAATGATAGAAATTCCCCTCCTTGACCTTAGCTTGAGTTAATACAGAGGGATCCTTAAGCACTTCTTGAAATAAGGCATGAAGGTGGGGCCCTTTCCCAAGTTTAACCTCCTTGGCTTCCTTCCAGTCCAGAACACTGGAAAGATTAAACCAGGTGATCCCTTCCTCCTGTTGATCCTCTAGTTAAACCACTGGCTCCTGTGCCTGAGAAGTCTGTAAGTGCTTAACCAACTGCTCCACCCTCTTCTGGCTCTTATTCTGGGTGCTCCTTTCTTTAGTCAATCTGGCCGCTTTACTGGCTGCCACTCTGGCCCTAATGGTAGTAGCTCTGGAAGCCCTTGGTGATTTAATTTGGTTATCTGAAATATGCAACCCTTGAGTACTGTGCCCTATATTTATACCCTTGTTCATTCTAGTGGTGGTAAATATAGTAAATTAGACAACATGTGTATAATGATCAAGGCTATCAGTGTAATTAATCCTGATATTCAAGACTAAACTGGTTTGCACCCAAATTCATTGGATCCAACGGATTTTTAATTCTAATTGTATCTTGAACTTACAATAGGTTGGCCGTACTATTACATCCAGGTTGGATTGGGTTCAGGAATTACTAGCAGCTTCTGTAATGGGCAGCTGCAAGCTGCAGCCACTCTGGGGTAATGCACACCTACTCTTCTCCGTTGGATTGTCCGGATTGTTCTAAGATGGAAAGAACACAGATGCAAGAGCCTGATGGATATCAGAAGATCCTGTAATGTTCCTTACAATTGTGCTGATGTTAATAACACTTCTGCATCCATTGTGCAGCAAGGATGGTATATAAACTTCCCTTCTTTCCAAATAAAAAAAGACACTTTCACATATTAATTATTGCCTTTGCTCAACTCAGTTGTTACCTATTAATTAAAGGTAAAGACTACAGAGTCATTGGACCTGTATTAATTTGTGTTTAGGCCTATTACTATACTCTACCAAGCAACTATAGATGTTGTGGTACTCAAGGGTTGGAGGGATGGTTTGAGAGTAGCTGAGCAACTGGAAACACAATGGGACTATTATATTCTTACTCAACAGAACCTCTATTTTTGGGCTCTGCAAGTAGTCTAAGATTTGTAAGTCAATTGTTGTGTATGTGCATATTTCTTCTTTATTGGGGACTCCTGGGGATCTTTTTATACTTGGAGGGGAGGAGGGGAAAGAAAGGGTGAGTCATGCTGACTAGGGTCTAGACTGTTAGGCAATGAGCTTATTCTTGGAGGACTGAAACATACTGGGAAATATTCAGAAAGAAATGGGTTGGATTGGGCAAGAAATGAACATTTAGGCATGTGATCTGAGGTCAGGTGAAGCAGCACATAGTAGGGCTGTCTCTGGGGAATTGAGTGTAGAATAAGGTTTCAGGCTACTCTCTTTCAGGGTTCCCACTTTGGCAAAAAGAGGGGCGGAAGATCACTATACCAATTTACATAGTGGGCACAAGCAATGGGTTGATAATCAATGCATCTGCAGCTAGCCGCAGATGCGTTGATGGGTCATTAATTGTCATATATAAACTTCTTTCAATGGGTCACCAATCAATGCATCTGCGCTAGTTGCAGATACTCTGATTGGTCACTAATTGCCATATGAAAACCCATTTCAATGAGTCACTCTCCAACGCATCTGCAGCTAGCCGCAGGTGCGTCAATTGGTCTATAATTGGAGACAACACTATGTAATTTGGAGGGTTATCTTCCAATGATAGTAACAAAAAAGGGCAGCAGTTCCCCTTATACTTTTCCAAATAAAGAAGCATTCCAAATAAGGCAATTCTAGTGGGTGGCACCCAGCACCACAGATGTTAGCCTAAAAAACGTCAACCAGGCCAATTCACAACAACACCCTACCAGTCTGTTAGGTAGGATGCTTGCTCACAGACCTCCTGCAAGCGTATTAAGGTATGTAGAGCCCTTACAGCTCTTCCCCTCCCTGGCAGCATGTGTTACCCGCCAGGGGTCCAAAAGCTACTCCCCCCAGACAGAAAAAGTTTCCTGCTTGCTATATCAGTCTTCACCCTTCCGCAGCCACAGTTCCCTGTGGAGTGAAGCACTATAGCCCAAAGCAGCCAATTCCTTCTTCTGGGTGGAGGCAACATCTGCCTCTGGTAGTCCTATGTTACCTACCAGCCAGGCCTTACTTACCCTAGTAGTCCATGTTACCTACTAGGCTCACCCTACTTACTCCTAGTAGCCCTATGTTACCTACTAGCTTACAGCGTCATCAGCTAACCACACATTGTCACTCTTCAGCATATTGTCTTTATTTAAAGCCAAATCAACCCTCACCTGCAAAACTGCACACATGTGGATCCCCACAGGCACCTTGATATAAAACGCAGCAACTTTCTTCAACACTAACTGCCCTCATCAGTTCTGAAGAGCTCAGGCTCCTTGTCCTCTTCCTGATTGCCATCACTGACATAGGGCTTGTAGCTAGTATCAAGTACAGGCTTTACCTTCTCCAGCATGGCTGACAGGACCAACTCTTGCCGGTACACAACGTTGAACACATACAAAGTAAGTTCTACCTCCTTGTTTCTAACTTTCTTTGTAGTGGTGACCTTGGTGGGCTTCCGGGTCAGCTTGGGGACCTAAGGGTTAATGCTCTGCACCCTAGCAGCTTGTGCTCCTCAAACCAGCTGTATCAGTGCATAGTCACTATCAAACTCTCCCTCCTGTCTCCTTCCTGAGTAGGCATTTGTGTTGCACTAACTCTGTTCTTTGACCCACAGGGGCAACCGCAACTGCGGTGCACAACGGGTGCATTGGTACTCTGGTGTTGTGTTCCTTCCATTTTAAAATTTAATAAAATATTAAATAAATTTTTATTAAGTTACTCCTTAATTTTATTTTTCCTTTTTTTCTGAATATTGATATTTAATTAAAGTTTTCCCACCCAATATCCCAATTATAGATTTTTATTTCTTAATTAGTTGTTTTTGGTTTTACAACACCCATTTTAGAATACTTAAAAAAAATCCACCCATTTTCCTAGATTTTACTGCCAAATTCAAACACCCAACACAATATTTTTAAAATTTATGTTCAAATATTGTGTCTTATTTTATATACCTTGATATCATTCATGATTACAATCCATTGCACACACTGAGTGAGTGATTTCATTTACATAGTGAGTTGCTATTGTGTTTTGTTTTTGGTTTGAGTTTTGAATCACCTTGTTTGGGTGTATTTTGTCACCAATTCACATAGTAAACATATGTACACTGAAAGTCAACTCACACCATTTTTTTTGTGAATCAATGTATTTTGGAATGTATTTTGAATAGTTTTGCTTTGCGCGTGAGCCCTTTGTTGCTGTGTTGACTCATTTTGCCCTTTAACGCCAATAAACCCTGTTAACAAAGTGGTCTATTTTAACCTGAAAGTTGGATTTTGCTTTAATCTGAAATCATTTTGTTTAAATCTGAGGTATTTTTTGGTTGTTGCCATAGCTTTTAAAACTACTGTAATGGTAGTACCAAGTACTGGGCTGTGTGACAAATCAGAGTCATTGTCCCATTCATACCCTGGCCAATTGGCTAGACCAGAATTCTAACAACAAGCCCATGCATCCAGATCTGTGCAGTGTGACAGGCAATAGAGATTCTGTGGAGCCCAAGTAGGCAATAGACCTCAGTCATTTGAAGGTAAGAGTCCCGCTGAAGAAGCACAAGAATGATAGGATAGGCATCCTTGATATGGAAATTAATTTGGTTCTTTGGCTTTTTGGTAAGCTTTCCACCACCTCTTTTCAAGAAAATTGGATTTTTTCTTACCACTGCCTTGGGGAATTGTAGACAGGTGGCCATTTCTGCAAATGCCATGCTGTTTTGTTTGAGGCTCATTATCTCTTCAACAATTTCATTGGTTACTAGTCAACATTGATGTGGGCCACTGGGTATACTGGGACCTGGATTAGGCTGGGCTTTATTTGATTGGCCAAAAAATTTAGACAATGATTTGATGGGTTGTATGAGGCCAAAGTTGCCCAGTCTCCAAAATGCAGCAAAGGCTCAGGTATGGCCTGGTCTTGGGGGTCACCATGCTGGCTGTCAGAAAAGCCACCCATGACTGGGCCTAGTGACACATACAGCTTGGCCTCCTAAAAACTTAAGTTTAGTTAGGTATATGTGGGGTCCATGTAAATTATGCTCTCTTATTCAGTAGCATGGGCTTGGAATAGCTCCTGGTGTTGCTCCTCAATAATTTCAAAGTTATTTTTCACTTGTGGAACTCATTTTAAGCAAAAACAATCAAATTCTATTAAAAAGAAAAGCAAATGTTGCAACATCTTTAATCACTCCCTCTCAGGGAATTAATGCCCTGAGTAGTTCACTGAATAAGTCACTGAATGGCTCACCAAATAATCATTAAGTTGATGGCACTACTACAATTTGGCCATCTATTACAGGGATCAAAAAATCCAGACCCTAAGCAGAACACAACTTTAATGAGCCTCATGACTTAAGAGGAACATTAATCAGATAAGCCCCATGACTTCCATGACGTACATGGATAGTATGTGGCTTTCCATAATACTATATATTATCCTATATTCATATCCAATAAAGTATCATTCTCTTCTTAATTTTCCCCTTTGTCTTTTTTTATACTTCCCAGAAGTATATACTTGACAGTGGTAGCACAGGTAGGTTATCCACACCTATGCAACTTTAAGGAAAAATTCCTCCTAAGAAAAAGATCCAGCAAATGGCCCTCCCTGCAGGTTGGAGAGACTACAAAGAAGGACAAGACGTCCCTGCAGGCTTTGTCATCTTCCATGACCTCATTGTCCCCATCAAACAGTATAATCCTCAACACCCATAAGCTCCTGAACCTACCTCCAACTTCTACAGTCCCACAAGTGCCTGAGATACCCAGCATTGTTTTTCAATGCCTACACTCAGCATAAATTGGGACGTTTGCAGGATTACGCTTGGAAAACGCCACTCTCTGGATTAACAGCACACAAAGCAAATTTACACAAGTAGACTACCCCTGCAGACTCTGGGCCAGCAAAGTTGACATTTGTGTCACGGGAACCGCCTCACATTTTGTAAGTGAATGGCTAGAACAACAACCCAATCAAAAAGAAAACTGGGATGTATTCAAGGCTGTGTTCCTCAAAAAGTTTGCCATGAAGAACTCCAACGTGGTGATCATGACAGAACTCAGAACCTTTAAAATGACATAAACAATTGAGAAGTATCCTGTAGCTTACAAAGACCTACATGACCAAGATCTCAACACCATCAACTTTGACAAGCCTGGACCACAACTAGACTTCTACAATGGCCTCCCCACACACATTAGACGTCAGTTTGACATGACCTGCTGCAAGAACCTCAAGGATATATTCTTGGAAGGAAAGCTTATAGCTCAAAAATCTGATAATCTACATGCAACAAATAAACAGAAGGAGAGCTTCACAGAAAGAAAGGATCCTTGACCTAATAAGCAAAACAACCAAGACAACAACCCCCATCTTCAAAACAGAAGTTGCACCGTGCAAGCTAACCAGGTATGCACCAAAGACACCAACAAGGAGGGAAAATCTCAGGGGAGTGCTTAGGCAAGCCTCTCTCCCCCAATTTACAAGACTTGTACAGGGACCAAGACATGGATTCAATTACCATGATCCAAGTACCCTCCAGCAATCCTCTACTATTTGCCACCCAAACTGGAAATAAACTCCTCACTTATCCTTTCTGCTTTTGCAGATACCAGGGAATAGCACTATTTGACACTGGAGCAGACCAATCCCTTGTTGACAAGAAATTTGCCAACCTCATGAAATTACCCACAGTCCAAAGCAAGATCAAGAGAGTTGTCATAGCAGATAATAAAAGCACACCAGTCACCAAGGAAGCAAAACCTTTCCGCGCCCAAATTGGAGACGTGCAAACTACGCTCAGTGGCCCTATCATACCAATCCTCAAATATGATGTTATACTTGGTTCAAGTTGGATGAGAAAGATCAAGCCCCATATTAACTGGGATAGTGCTATCCTCACCATACAACAAGGCAAGGTACACCACCATGTCTATCCAACTCATCTTAACACTCTTATGAGAGACCACATATTTGTGAAAATCATGAAAACAGAAGATGGAACTGATCCTAGCAAAATCAATTAGAACACCTGCACATAAAAAGTTATCCACTTTAAAAATACAGAAACCAGACGTGAGAAAGACTACATGCAAGAACAGCTGGTCAGTGAGTTCCCCTCTGTCTTCCAAGAAGCCTTACCAGGCTTACCACCCAAATGTGGCATACAACACAAAATTGACCTCAAAGGAAGTGTACCAAAAGCACATCCTATCATTTGTCTCATACCCTAACAAGAGAATGCTTTGAAATCCTATCTTGACAAAGCCCTTGAGAAAGGCCTCATTTGACCCTCAAAATCACCTTTTGGTGCTGCTGTCTTCTTTGTAGCAAAGAAAGACAGAGGACTCTGCCTAGTCACAGACTACAGAGCGCTCAACAAGGTCACAATTAAGAACAGGTATCCCCTGCCCCTGATTAATGACCTTTTTGACACCCTGGGGGGTCCCAAATCTTCACAAAAATTGATTTGACAGCAGGTTATCACCAAATTCCCGTGAAACCTGAAGATATACCAAAGACTGCATTTAGAATCAAGTACAGGTCCTTTGAATGTGTTGTTCTCAATTTTGGCATGACAAACGCACCCAGTACCTTTGTAACCCTAATGAATGAATTATTCAAGGAACACACTGGGAAAAGAGCAATCATCTACCTGGAAGACATCATCATTTACAGTCCCAACCTACAACAACACTGGGAAGACGTCCGCTTGGTCTTCTGCACCCTCAAATAAAACCAACTCATTGCCAAACCGTCAAAGTGCAACTTCTTCTTTTCTGAACTTCCATTCCTTGGTCACATTATCAACAAGGACAGAATCAAACCAGACCCAGAAAAGATATATGCCATAACCAAAATGCCAGCCCCAAGAAATAAAAGTGAACTCTATACCTTCCTAGGCCTGGTAGCCTACGTTAGAAGGTTCATACCTGACTGGGGTGACCTGACAGCCCCCTGTCAGCCATTACAGGCAAAATAACCAAGTTTGTGTGGACATAACTACAATATCAACACTTCTGACAACTAAAAAAACATATGATCACTGCTCCTATCCTCCTTTACCTGAATTGTGAAGGAATATATGAGTTAAAAACCAATGCATCTGACTACGCCATAGGAGGGGTACTGTAATACCCAGTTACAGCAAGTACTACTTGCAGCAGGTATAGAAGAAGGTTGGCAAATTGGAAGCCAGTAAGGGCAGTGATAATTGGGTAGATGGTCATCAACCAACAGAAGACCTTAGCATGGAGGTTGTATCTTCCAAAGCTCCCAGCAAAGTATGTTAACACATAGTACATGGAGGTGTACACTACAATGGACAGCGTGGAATGCGGGGACACCAGGGGAGATCAGGAACCAGAGTTGGAGGAGTTGATTTGTCCAGGGTCATAGTGAGGATCATGACCTAGCCCTTCTGGTGAAGGGCCAAAGAACTCTGGTCCTTGTTGGTAGCCTCCAATCCCAAGGCAAGCTGTAAGCACAGCTGTGAAGATGAGATGGTTCATCTTCCTTGGATTGGAGGGAGTTGGCAGGGACTAACTAGTTTAAAGTGGACTTAAGTTTTAAGTAAATTTATCTTTATTGAGGGTATTAGTCTCAATAATAGCACAAGCTATTACTGAGGAGGAGTCCCCTTATTTATAGTGCTTCCCACAGTGCAAAGTTTTTCAGGTGGGAATGGAAACAAGAGATTGGAGAGCTTAAAGGTTTGGAAAATGTTATTGGGAATTGCAGTTTGGGAAGGTGGCCAAATTCTTGTTTCTTGAGAATCTGTTGGGGGTTTGGCCATTCTTGACTAGAGCCAATGATTTCCCCTGGGAGTGGAGTCAGGTGATGTTGATTGCTCATGGATTTTTCACAATCTATTTTGGTCTTGAAAGGCTTAGTTTGGCTGGGGTCTGGACTCAAGCATGTGATTTGGTCCTCTGCATCCCATTGCTTTGGAGTTGAATTGTTCTCAAGGTTTGAAACCTGAATTTTCCCATCTTCTGGGGAGTCAGAATATTTCACAGAATTTGAACCCTGAATTTGCCCTTCTTCTGAAGGGCAGGAATTAATCAATATTTTTCCCTTTGAAAACATGGACTTTTCTGATTGGCTGCAGGTAATGGGGGCTGCTAATTGGCTGTGGGTTGGGGCCTGGGTGGGGGGCTTGCGGGCGGCTGGCTGGGCGGTGGGGGTTGGGGGTTGGCAGGCAAGCAGGGGGGTCAGCAGGAGGCCCGCTGGCGGCTGGCTGGGCGCTGGGAGGCTGGCGGAGGGTGCTGGCAAGCGTGGCAGGCGCCTGCTTGGATGTTAAATTATTCTGACAGCTATTAATTTCTGTTGCTTTCTTGGTTTGATTTTTCCCCCTAATTATAGGGGGAAAGTCCTCATTAAAACTTGCCTCCTTGGCCAGAAAACTCCTTTTCTTTCCCAAACTTGTCCTCCAGTGATAATCTGATTTATGTCAGGAATATTCCTGACAGGTACTCTGTATCCAGATGGCAGAAAAGGACTTCCTCCCAGTGGCGTACAAGTCAAGGAAGTTATCTGACGGCAAACAAAGATATCCCATACACAATAAAGAGTTGGTAGCTATTGTGCACTGAATCATGAAGTGACAATGCTATCTAGAAGGAGTCCAAACATTCAAAGTACTCACTGACCACAAATCATTGATGTTCTTCAAGACACAACAGCACTTATCAAGAAGACAAGCCAAATGGATGAACCTCATACAGAGATATCCAATCCAAATTGAATATAAGCCAGGCAAGGAAATTCTTACCGCAGATGCCCTATCAAGGCTATACAGTAAACATGTTCTATGCTCTGATGTGGACCCTTATTGGCCCATGTTGATCATGGGGAATCTCCAAGAAGGGTTCCCACCTAGCACACCAATAGACATCCAAGAGAAGGTCCTTAAGAACAAAATCTGTTCAAAAACGTATATGGCATGTTACATCAAATACTCCCAAATGGTGACACTGTACCTTATGTCCCGTCAATGCAAAAGATTGACACAATCCTCTGGTATCACAGAGATCTGGGACACACTTGTAGCAGGAACTTGGATGAATATCTCAAGAGACACTACTGGTGACCCAACATGTTAGATGATATCAGGGAAGTACTGGAGCAATGCAAAGTCTGTGAGAAGTACGCCCTAACTAAGGCACCACCCAAATCAGTAATACTAGTATGCATTGCACAATCCTTCAAGGCATTGTCACTGGATATTGTGGTACCAATGCCTGGAGAGAACAAAGGCAAAAAGTAAATCATAACAGCTATCAACTATGCGGCCAGATGGCCTGTGGCACAAGCTACAAAAGAACACAAAGGCAATGATGTGAGACAATTTATTGGTAAAGAAATAATAGCCAAGGGAGGAAAACCCAACCTCTTGATCACGGACAAAGGCACCAAACTCCAGGCTATTAACACCAACATCTTTCTTGCCAAGAACTGAATAAGACACATCACAGTCAGCCTGTACAACCCACAAGCAAATGGACAAGCAGAACAACTAAACAGCTCATTAGTGAAAGCCCTCAGTAAGTTATCTGCTAACAATCTAAAGGCCTGGGTTGACATGCTGCCAACAGCACTCATGGTATGCAGAACTTGATTCAATTGCAATACAGGCAAAAGCCCGTACAAACTTGTCTATGGGCAGAAGCCCGCCCTTGTTAGTACTACCACAATACCATGGTTACCTATACCTAAAAAGGTGCCAGATGACAGTAATCTCAATGTACAGCATGCTAGGAAAGCCCAGGAAGACATGGAACATAAAATGATTGAGCAAGAGAAAATCCCACTGCAACAAGAAAGATTCCAAGTTGGGGGAAAATCTGGGTTGTCAACCACAATCAACATAAGTTGAATCTAGGGCTACATGGGCCAGGCATTGTCATGGAGGCCAACCCCAACAATACCTACCTCCTCAAAGGAAATGGCGCTCAAACTGAACTAAAGCTCACAGATCACGGCCAACTCTGCCTGTGTAAAGCAAGAACATCTCAACACAACTCCAGACTCCCTGTTCCCAGTGCCAAACTAGATCAATACCAAGCCCATATTCCCGACACTCTCAAGAAAATTCCCAAGGTTCCACCTTCCAGCGCCCCAGGGGGAGATGTTGCAACATCTTTGATTACTTCTTCTCAGGGAATTAACGCCCTGAGTAGTTCACCAAATGATTCACCAAATGGCTCACCAGCTAATCATTAATTTGGTGGCACTACTATCATTTGACCATCTATTACAGGGATCAAACAATCCAGACCCTAAGCAGAACACAACTTGAATGAGCCTCATGACTTAATAGGAACATTACTCAGATAAGCCCCATGACTTCCATGACGTATATGGACAGTATGTGGCTTTTCATAATACTATACATTATCCTATATTCATATCCAATAAAGTATCATTCTCTTCTTAATTTTCCCCTTTGTCTTGTTTATTATACTTCCCAGAAGTATATACTCAACACAAAGTATTTCTAGAGTATTAGTTTTATTTAACTGTTTTCTCCTATTTGAGACATTTTCTCAGACATAAATGGCCAAATTTAGAAGCACATACATTGAAAATAATGATATAGTTCCCTGAATAGATTTTGGTGGATTTACTTCTGAAATCTACTATTTCCAATTTGAGTCCCAAAAATAATCATTATTTTCAAAAAAAGAGCCATTTTGTCTTTGAACATATCATTTTTGTGACTGAACCTTATTTTTTCTCTGTTTGTATCATTTTCATTACACAAGATTTATCATATTTGATATAGATTGCTTCAGGATGTGACTATTTGTGTTTTTTAAATATGGGTTACTTTTTTTGTTGTCCCATTTCTTAGATTTGGTAATTGACTTAAACTTTGTTATGTGGTTTCACTATTTTTGTTTTCCAGACCTAGATAAATGAAAGTTTTACTGAGTAATTGACATTCAACTAGTTTCAGTTGAAGTTTATTGTTTGAAAAAACCTATGCATTCTAAACTGAATAATATTTGTTTATCTCAAAAGGTTTGAAAACTACTAT
Source organism: Entomophthora muscae (assembly GCA_014839935.2). NCBI lineage: Eukaryota > Fungi > Entomophthoromycota > Entomophthoromycetes > Entomophthorales > Entomophthoraceae > Entomophthora > Entomophthora muscae. Next base: position 98,487 of record QTSX02000807.1, on the reverse strand, counting down.
ATGTGGTATCCAGAATAGTATGTACACTCCCTATAATACTAGCAGAAATACTACTTGGCGGTATACAGGGTTGTATATAAAGGACGCCCTTTCATTATGGTGTCATTACTTTTTAGGGGGTGGTGACCTTAGTGATCTTCCTAGACAACTTTGGTACTTTTGGATTAATACTAGCCACTCTTCCAGTCTTGTTGCCCTGGATTTGTTGGAGCATCTGTGTAGCTTGGGTTTCACCACCTAATTCAGCATTTCTCCCACTGGGGCAAGTTCTTTAGGTCAAAGTTCCTAAGGTTGAAAGTGCAAAAATCAAAAATGAGACCCCCAAAAAGTGCAAAAATCAAAACACTATGTAGGGTGCAGAAATCAAAAATATCAAAGATCAAAGTGCAAAAATTGATTTTCCAGAGGTTAACTTCAAAGCAGAAAAATACAGTTTATAATATACAACTATTTATTTTAAAATCTAATCTAGACTAAAGAAATCTCAATAAATTTATTTCTGTAAAAAATATATGCTAGATAATAAAAATAATCCTTAAATTATCTGTTTTTAAAAAAAGTTTATTTTAGTGTTAAAGGCAAAATTAGACTAGAATTTATATGTAACTGTATTCAATAAAATATAAAATATGATTCTACACAAAAAACTTCTTTATAAACTATAAGTTTAATAAAAAAAGATTAATTTAATTTCCAGCTTATGTAAAACTATAATAATACTTCAGTATAAACAAAATAAAGGATTTTTCCTGCAAGATACAAGCATATGGTTTTAGGTATTTTGGTTTATTAGTGATCTTATTTAAATGATAAAAGTTAGAGAAATATACAATTAAAATAATATAAATTATATTACTTTCTTATTAAAGATATACTATACAATTTTATACTTAATAAAATATATAGTCTTATATCTTATTTATAAGTCACAATATTCAAAGATATCAATAATCTTCCACTTACATATCATAAAATGAAACTTGAACATTCTTATGTTAAAAACAATGTACTTCCACTAAAAATGATATAGATAGAGCAAATTTTTATACCAAAAAAATTTATACATCTATTTTACTCTAATACATATAGTAAAAGATATAGTACAGTCTTTTTAGAAGCTATGGCGACAACCAAAAAATACTCTCAGATTTAAACAAAATGATTTCAGATTTAAGCAAAATCCAACTATCAGGTTAAAATATACACTCTGTTAACAGGGTTTATTGGCGTTAATGGGCAAAATGGGTCAACACAGCAACAAAGGGCTCATGCGCAAAGCAAAACTATTCAAAATACAATCCAGATAGTATTGATTCACAAAAAAAATGGTGTGAGTTGACTTTTAGTATACATATGTTTACTATGTGAATTGGTGACAAAATACACCCAAGCAAGGTGATTCAAAACTCAATCCAAAAACAAAATACAATAGCAACTCACTATGTAAACAAAATTACTCACTCAGTGTGTGCAATGGATTATAATCAATAAAGATACCAAGGTATCTAAAATAAGACACTAGATCTGAAACATAAATTTTAAAAATATTGTGTTGGGTGCTTACTTTGGCGTAAAATCTGGGGAAATGGGTGGAAATTATTTTGGGTATTCTAAAATGGACATTGTAAAACCAAAAACAACTAATTAAGAAATAAAAAATTCTATAATTAGGATATTGGGTGGGAAAAATATTAATTGAATATCCATATTCAGATAAATGCAAAAATTAAAATAGGGAGCAACTAAATTGAATTTTATTTAGTATTTTATTAAATTTTAAAATGGAAAGAACACAGCAACAGAGTGCCATTGCACCCGTTGTGCACTGCAATTGCAGTTGCCCCTGCGGGTCAAAGAACAGAGTTAGTGCAACACAAATGCCTACTCAGGAAGGAATTGGGAGAGGAGAGTTTGATAGTGACGCTGCACTGACACGGCTGGTTTGAGGAGCACAAGCTGCTAGAGTGCAGAGCATAAACCCTTAGGTCCTCAAGCTGACCTGGAAGCCCACCAAGGTCACCACTACAAAGAAAGTTAGAAACAAGGAGGTAGAACTTACTTTGTATGTGTTTGAAGTTGTGTACGGCAAGAGTTGGTCCCGTCAGCCATGCTGGAGAAGGTGAAGCCTGTACTTGATACTAGCTACAAGCCCTACGTCAGTGATGGCAATCAGGAAGAGGACAAGGAGCCTGAGTTCTATCAAACCAATGAGGAACAGTTAGTGCTAAAGAAAGTTGCAGCCTTCTACACCAAGGTGCCCATGCCTTGCAAGCCTGTCACCAATCAGGATCCCAGTTCATCTGAGCCTACCAAGCCCTCCAAGAAGCGCATTCCTAACATCAAACGCATCATCCTGCTTAAGCTAATGTGGGAATTGGGTGATTACAAGGCGGCTGCGGCCCTTGTTGGAGTGGATCCCAAGTACGCCAGCAAGACCTTCAACAAGTTCATTGATACTGGCCAAGTTCTTGCCGCAGAGAAATCCTTGCGCCTTTCCACCATGCTCACCAAGGAGCACAAATGGGCAATCCGCCAGTGGATAACCCAAGATTTCCATCTTGAGCTGGCAAATATACAGGCCATGATTAAATCTACTTTTGGGGTTGAGGCTTCAATTTCCTTTTACTACCATCTGGTGAAGGGAATGCAATTTTCCTGGAAAAAGCTTGGGGTATCTCCCTACAACAGAAACAGCCCAGCCAATGTTGAGACCTGGAAAAACTACGCAGAGGCGTACACTGTCCTTGAAGCCACGGGGACGGTCAAATTTTACTATATTGATGAATCAGCATTTGCCTTGTCTATGCACAATGCATATGGCTATGTCCCCAAAGGCTCAAATGACAGGATTGCTTGGCGTGCTGTAGTCTGCGCCACAGCCTATTTAATGATGGCTCTTCTCAGTCTAAAAGGGGTTGAGCTGTACCAAATGATATTGGGATCTCACAATAGCTGGACCTTTCTATCATTTCTCCAATTGGTCCAGGGTCACTTGAGGCACACAAGCCTGGGCTTCACCAACGTAATTTTGCTGGACAACGTTGGTCTCCATAAAGTGCCTGATATTCTTGAGGAATTCCCAATGATTGACACCAGCATTGCAGTGGGCCCTCAGCAATTGGCCACAGCAAATTTGTGCCTTCTCTTCCTCTCCACCTATTTGCCCTTCCTAAATCCCATTGAGAAAGTCTTTGGATGGCTCAAGCAATTTGTCAACCAAGGAACCCCAACTGGGACCAAGGACCTGTTTGATTTGCTTCAGGCTGGGATCCACACTCTACCAGCAGAGACTGTGGCCAAATTCTATGGCCCTGCTGATTTGTTCATCCCTGTGTGCCTAGCCAAACAGCCAATCAATTAAAGGCTTAAATTGTCCAACTTTTTTATATTCTCCAATGTACTATTTAAGATTTATTAATTATCATTTCATATTTAGAAGCTTCTAAGCCCACAATCACATTCAGCAAGGCATCAATGGACGTTAGTAATTTATTTATTTTATATTAATTTTTTTATATGCCATCTGAGGTTATCCCAAAGACTTGATACTGGATTTAGTGAATATATTTATATTACTCCTATTAAATAAATATAAAATCAAAAATAGAAAAAAATTAAATGTGAAATGCACAAGTTAAATTTTTTTTATTAACATATAATTTTATGCTTTTATGAAACTGTTTCTGCAATATATTTTGCAAAACTTTTTTGCTGAAATAAAAATTATAAAAATTTATTATAATAAAAATGTAATAAAATTTATTGGAATCATATTTTTATTGTGTGCGCCTATAGTGAGTCCTTTGGTATGTACCCACCCTGCAATGGAAGTGGTACACAACCTCCACCACCACACCGTGGTACGGTGGATACACTCTGGTTAAAATACTTCCACCTGCTTGTGAAAGGGAGTACAGTCAGGTGGATGTGAAGCAGCAGCTTCTCTGGCGGGGCTGCAAACCCGTAAATTCCAGCCAGGACCAGGGTGTCCTGGATAACGTGGTCCGCCAAGTTGTATCCCGGGAGGACCTTCTTCCCATCCAGGGAGAGCTTGGCCTCACTGATCCCAAGGAGGACCCCATCCAGATCCTCAACAGACGCAGACATCCTGGAGTAAAAAGAGGAACCCCAGGTAAACAACAAGGTGAATCCTTTGCCCAGCAAAGGCTTCTGTAAACTCACAGAGCTTATTGTACATGATACTAATTTTCTTCTTGTGCTTTGACTTGGCAAACATGAGCTCCATTGCCAGAGGAAATCTGTCTTGTTGGTACTCCAGGCCAGCCTAAAGTCAGAAAGGAGGATTTTGGTCTTCTTCACGCTGTTGCATCTGCAACAGCCAGTTTTCCTACCGCAACTTGAAGTTCTCCAACAGGTAAGAGAGTGTATGCTCTACCAGAAAGAAGAAGCAAGCAGCCTCATGGGCTCGTCCCATCTCTGGTACATTCTTGAATGGGATTTCTCCAGGACATCCCAAACAAGCTCAATGAAGTTTACACAGTAAACTCCATTGAGGATCACTGGGTCAAGGCAGACCAGTTGGGCATCCTTGTAGGCAGTAACTGCCCACTCAGATGCCCACTCAGAATGCGTAAGCTCAGCCAATGCCTCCTGTAACATTGGAAAAGACCCGTGGATGCAGTCTTCAAGCTCCTGTAAGACAGGGGGGACAGAAAGAGCTGTTTGGCCATGTGAGTGGTATAATTTGAATAAAATTTGGGCAGGACAAAATGAACCAGAGCTGTCAGAGTTCACTGTCTACATTTTCTAAAAAAAGGTAAGTACTTAAAAAAATTTATTAATTTTATTTTTTAGGTTACCTTCTTGTGTTCCTTGTTGCCAGCCGCTTTGGAAGGCTTGGCCATTCTTGGCGCAAGCAATTGATCAGGCAATTTTGTATCCTCAGTTCTTACTTGCTTGGCTTGAGATGTGCATACATCTCAGGATTGTTGACCCAGACAGACAGCACGGAGAGGGCAAATGACTTGAACCAGAGGCCCTAACTATGGTTTTTTAAACTTTAAGAAGACGCTCAATTATTATTCCTGGGGTGTCTGGCATCTTGGCCATGAGTGACTTGGCAGACACCTTTTCAATTTTTCCCCTGTAAGGACGGCAGCCTTGACTTTTTCCTTGACCTTACAGTTAATGTCTTTGATTTTTGCAATTATAGAGTTGAGATTCTTCAATAGCTTCTCCAATTCTCTCATATGATTTTTTTACTAACCTTTCCATATGTTTTTATAGCTTTTGCCCCATTAGAATCTGTGTTATTCTGATATTTTTACCTCTTTATTTATCCTTGTTTGTTTCTCATTTACTACAATATCTCATCTTTTTACTCATTGTGTATATATTTCACGCTCATCTCAATATGTGTTGTTTGCTTTTTGTTGGCATTGTTTCCTTAATTAACATATTATTTTTATTACCCAAACACAGCCCCCTGTGAAAATATTAACAACAATTTGGTGATCAGCTAAATTTTAATTAGAAAATTATAGGTTAACTGTTTTTAGATAAAGTTATTACTGATCTGAATTCAAAACCTTAATGATAAACTTTAAGCCAATCAGGAGCCAAGTGATAAAGTGATTATTGTGACATAAAGGGCCATTCAATAATTCTTTGTTGCATGTGCGCTAATTAATATGATTGGCTAGATATTTTGCTATTGTACACCATTGCCGCTGTGGCAAGTTGTTGATGGACTAGTGCTAACCCAGCAGCCAATTGGGCACTAGTCCATCAACAACTTGCCACAGAAATAATGGCACACAATAACAAAACAACCAGCCAATCATATTAATTAGTGCACATGCATCAAAGAATTATTGAATGACCCTTTATGTCACAACAATCACTTTATCACTTGGCTCCTTATTGACTTAAAGTTTATCATTAAGGTTTTGAATTCAGATCAGTAACAACCTTATCTAAAAACAATTAACCTATAATTTTCTAATTAAAATTTAGCTGATCACCAAATTGTTGTTATTATTTTCACAAAGGGCTGTGTTTGGGTACTAAAAATAACTGTGTTCTGGATCTAGATACATGGCATAGTAAATATATGTTTTTATAGAAAAAAGCTGAACATGAAGAATAAAACCAACTTAAACAAAGAGAACATGAACAATTGAAATTCAAAATAAAGATAATATAAATAGAAAATGTTTGCAACAGGGGGTTTATTGGGGCAGGGAAGAGTGATGCCTAGGAGGAAGAATAGCGCAGAAAGGAAGACGTAGAGGCGGTGCTGGCCTGGGGGGTCTGGGATTGGGTGGGTTGGGCTTGCAGGTGAGGGGTGTTGGTGGCGGGGGTAGGGGTAGGGGTAGGAGGATTGCGCATGATGGCTGCCATATAACGCTTTTCATATTCCTTGTTGGTCATTAGCTGGATGAGCTGGTAGGTGGCTGTGGCACTGGGTGGGAGGCACTTATCCTTACGTGATTGGTTGCCCATGTTCACATGGAAAACCATTTGCGCAAATAAGTCAGCCACCATTTGGCAGCCAAAGAGAGAATTGTGATCAAGGATCCCAAGATAGAGGTTGTTGAAAGCCTGAGGGTGGAGCTCCTGTAGTGTGGATTCAATGTTAAAGAAGACACCATCAGTCAGATGGATGCCAGCGTGGCTGGCAGGGTATACTGAGACCCAGTGCCTGCATTCCTGGATGGCCTTGAGGGCGGTGGAGCTACCTCCATCTGGTGGCTCAAGAAAACCTGATGCTTTTAATTTGAGCCATCCCAGGAGTCAAGTAATTCACTGAGGATGTGCCTGTACTTGTAGCCATTGGTGAAATCTTGGTTTGTCTGATAGTAGACAAAATCCTTGGCTGAAACAGCCAGAAATGCAACAATAAATGTCCCCTTCTTGACCTTCTTCCTTCTATTCTTTGACAGTGACTCTTCCTTGCGCTCTGAAATTATCAAAAGCTATGATAGCTTATAGCAAGAGATGATAATGATGTCATCTGAAAAACTTGTCAGGCATCGGACCAGGGTTGATTTGATGGTGGTGTCATATGGGGAATCCAGAGCCATCCCATTGGTTGCTGGCAAAATTGGTAAGAACCTGTATCAAAGCCACCTTCCCATACATCCAGAGCTGCACTATTTGCTCAGACACCCAAATGCCATAGTGCGCAAGTTGCTTCTGGACCTGAGTCAAGGGAAGCTTGGGGTTCTGCTGCAGGAAGTCAAGCATAATTGGGTATGCCTCATTGATTTGGGACTTGGGGGCCTTCTTGGACTTCTTGGCTGTCCCAATCAGATCCCCCTGTTCATCAGGTTGTTGAATTCCTGCATGACAGTAGCCTGAGTGAATTGCAACTGGGCAGCAATCTGGTCCCATGACAGACCCTACAGGTTCAGTGCCACAATTTCTTGGGAAATTTGGGCAGTAATAATTCTGTGTTTGGGGCGCTAGGCTGGAGGAGCTAAAGCCTGATTGGCTGTATGGGGAACAGGTTGACTAGCGGCAGGAAGATGTTCCAAATCAATGTTGCCATCCTGATTGGTTAGTTGGCGGGCAGCTTGTGTGGGGGTGGGTACAGGAGCAGGGGCAGAGCTAGACACTGCGTGACTACTGAACAAGTCAAAGCCATAGAGGTTGGGGGTCAGGTACATGTCAGCTTCCTTGTTACCCGCCTCAAAGGCTTGTGTATAAATGGGTGCCTCCAAGCCCTGAGCCTCACCTCTATTGAAGATGGCTTGGCTGCTGCTGGCTTGGCTGCTAGCGCTGTCAAAAATGTTGCTAGTAAAAATCATTGTAAAAAAACCTAGGATAAAATCACTAAAAGTAGAAATTTTAAAATTTATTGGTTTATTTTTATTGTACTCTCAAGTCCACATTTGGAAGGTTCTCAAAACCATGTCATATAAATCAGTATCCATGAAAATGAATAAAATGCCTCTGTTCCTAAATTGGATAGCTGTTGATTGTTTGTTAACCTGTTACTTTTCTATTTTAGGCTGCTCATACTACACATCTTGTGTGAATTCATTTTGTTTTGTGCTTGTGGAATCTTGCTTCTAGATTGCTCAAATTTTATTTCATTTTAGTCCTTCTGTTGGTGCCTCATATGAATCCTGCTTGGATTATAACATACTCTAAAATAGCATCCATCTCACTTGTTGTGCCAGTTCATTCTGTTTGTGGTTTGAACTACAAGTGCTTGATGTTTGATATAATTTTGTATAATGGGCTAGTGAAATTTTGTTTTTTGTTTGACAGTTCATTTATTAACTGAATTTTTTTAAATTAACTGAATCCTGAATCTTGCGCAACTTGGATTTTGTTCAAATCTGAAAGTATTTTGTTTAAATCTGAGATATCTTTGTTTGTTGCCATAGCTTCTAAAACTAATGTAGAAGATAATTGAGGGTAAGAGAAGAGAAGAAAAAAGAAAGCTTTTTCTACTTGGTATCAGATTTTATATAATCCACCCTTTTGACGACGCAGAAATTTTTTAAAAGTTTTTTGGCCCCCGGCGCAGCCAAGGGGCCAAACAAACTTCTTTTTGAGGAGGAATGAGAGGTAGAAAGGAGAAAATTCAAAAAAAACCAAGAGCTTATTGCACTTTGATTTAGGCACTTTAATTTTTGCATTTGTTTTGTGCACTTTGATTTTGTCCCCTGAAATAACATAGGTAAACATAGTATCATGTTATATTAATTTAATATTTTTTGAATTTCCCTTCAAAACACACCAATTTATTAATATTGCAATAAAATAAAAACCTACCAAAAAAACTTTATTTCTTTTTTATATATTTAAATATCAGGTCTTAAAGAATCTACATGAGTAATTTCAAAGTTTTTATTAAATTATTTAAAATTTTATAAGTTTATAAAAAGTGTGACTAAATCTGAAAAGTCAATTTTCAATTTCCTCATTTTTGATTTTAGGAACTTAATAAAACATAATGAATAAAATATTAATTTTTTGCAAAAATTTAATATTAAGTGGTCCTAGTTTTTTGGTATCTTTTTGGATTTTGATTTGACTACTTTTTGATTTCTGCACCCATTAACAAACTATAGTTAAATTTTTAAAGAAATTTTCATGAGACAAAATCTTATTTTTTAGAAAAAGAAAGAGCTTATAATACTATTTTATATTAAGATTTGAACAAAATAAATTCAAAAATTAACTAAAGTTAAAAAAGCTTTTTTTAGCTCTTGATTTCTTTTTTTAATATAGAAAAAAAAAATTAATTTTGATGTGTCAAATATTAAATTGAAGAATTTTTTGCACTTCAATTTTTGCACTTTCAACTTTGTCCCTTCTATTCAAAGGGGTAAATAAATTATATTTTAAAAGCCAAGTTAAATTAAGGTGTGTTTTAAATTGCATCAATTTGGGCACTTCAAACTTGGTTTTTTGATTTTAGCTACTAGTAAAAACATTTTAAAAAAGTCAAATTTAAGAAAAATATTAAATTTTTTGGAATTAAGTTTTATTGAAAAAAAGTGCGGAGATTGAAAACCCCATTGATTTAGAGATTTTAATCTCCACACTTTGACTTTAGGCACTTGCCCTCCCACTGACCACCTCCTGGGCCACAGCCACTCTTCTATTTGGCCCACTAGGGCGTCCACATATGTGGTGTACTCAACCAGCTCCTTGCCTCTGTTGTTGTGATTTGTTCATTTTTGTAAAAAAATAAAATAAAGTTAAATCAGTTTAACTATATAACTTATTTATTGTAATTTTTATCTGTCTAAATTTAGTAGCAAAAAAAGCTTATAGTCACTACTGTTTATTTCACATTAGATTTCAAAATTTCTAAATTAATTATTTTTGGTTGTAAATGTTCACTTTTAACTGCATGTATTGATAAATCTGATTTTTTTGATAATTCCATCCAAAAACAGACACTTAGACCATTTATTTCTCTTTTATATTCTAGAATGTGTATCATAAATAGGACAAGCTGGTAACAGTTTAATACATTTACTGATTTGTTTTTCTATTTGATATTTTTATTGTCTGTTTCAGTTGCTATTAGGGCTTGTGGTTGGATTAAGTTTTTAACTTTTGTTACTGATTTCAGTGTGTTCTTAAAAATCCTAGTAAACATGCTAGCTGTAAGGTCTAAGGTTTCTGGGAAAATTATTGTAAACTAAGGCTTTTGAAACCAAAATATTTATATTGATTAAATATAAAAGAGTAGGTAGGTTTATAAAACAAGTTGAATCAAAGCTCCTAGCAGTTTATATGAAGTGAAATAGGGACCAAGTTGATTTATTAATCCTAAGAATATAAAATGAAGTCCAGTCTTAACAATTGAGGACTGGGTTAAAAGCTCAATTTCAAGGTCAGGATAATTGTCAAAATTTAAAGGTGGGTTAAAACTATTAAGTATTAAAGTTTGAGTTTCACTATATAAGCTTCCTAGCTGTTAAAAAAGGTGGTCAAAAGGAATTATGAATCTAAGATTAAAAGATGCAAAGGGAAAAAAAGATAACTTTAAGATCAGAACACGCCACAAAACCTAGCAAGTACCTTTAGAAGTGAAATTCAAACAATTCAATTTAAAGTTGAGAGTGAAAGCCCAAGTATTTTATTATTCTTTGAAAATGAGGTGCATTATGATGTAGTAAGATTCTAACCAAGTTGGTTAAAACAAGCGTAGGGTGGCAGGCGGGATGCCAAAAGAACAAAGCTGAGCTTCACCCGCTTTGCCCTTTTATGGCATCCCGCCTGGGTATCTGTCCAGGTATCCTATTTGAGTCAAGAATTTTTATTTCTATAAATCATTAGCCCTCTAAAATCATTATCTTAAACTCTAGTTGGTAAAAGAATATATGTGTCAGGCAGGCTGCCAAAAGAGCAAAGCTGTGCTACACTCAGCTTCACTCTTTTATAGCAGCCCATTGGTATGTGTTTTCAGTTTGTAGCTGGTAAAAAGCTATATTAAAGTTGGGGTGGGTTTTTATTTTCTGTAATTTATTTATTTAGATATGGGTTTTAAAGTTTATCAAATACTGGTGAGTAAAAATCCATGAATGATTTTAGGATGCTAAAAGGTCAAAGCTGTGCTAACTCAGCTTATTCATGTATAGTTGACTACCTTTATATTTTTCTGTTACTCTATCAGAATTTTTCTAGATTAGAAAGTTTTTTCTGTTTTTTATTCTAAATGTAAATTGCTGACTATTTTACACACAACAGTTATTTTTTTGTTTATAAAAATTAAAGCTTTAGTACTTTTGCATCTTACATTGGAGAAATATGGCTGAATGTTTTTAAATACTCTATTAAGCTTTTATCAAGGTTTATTGTAGATTGTACTTTATATTATGGATTATATATTTTTGCTATTTAAGAGATGGGAATTAAATAATTTTTATTTTTATCTTGAAAGTACACTAATTTAGTAAACAATTTTTTATTTTAGTCACAATTTTTGAAATCCAAGGGACACATCAACACATTTTAAGTATCATTAAGTACATGGTATGAAATTCTCTATTCTTATACAGTAGTTTTAAACCCTATGGTAACAAGCAAAAAACTTCAGATTTAAACAAATTCAACTCAGATGTAAACAAAAATAGCTTATATGCAAATGAAATTATAACTCAATGATTTTATATTAATTTACAATAGATTTGGGCTCTATCAAGTTTTGTTTTCAGATTATTTGATTTTCATTTACATCCGAGTTGGATTCATTTAATTCTGAAGTTTTTTTTGCTTGTCACCATAGGGTTAAAAACTACTGTAGTTTAGTTTACATAGCCTATAGGAAATCTACATAATCTTTATATCTCATTTTTTGACAGAAATGTGTCTTTGATTTAGTTTGGCATTAAACTTTTATTCTCTGATACAGTAGTTTTAAAAGCTATGCAACAACCAAAAATACCTCAGATTTAAAAAAATGATTTCAGATTTGAACAAAATCCAACTATCAGGTTAAAATATACACTCTGTTAACAGGGTTTATTGGTGTTAATGGGCAAAATGAGTCAACACAGCAACAAAGGGCTCACGCGCAAAGCAAAACTATTCAAAATACAATCAAAAAACAAGGATTCACAAGAAAATTGTGTGAGTTGACTTTCAGTGTACATATGTTTACTATGTAAATCAATGACAAAATACACCCAAGCAAGGTGATTCAAAACTCAAACCAAAAACAAAACACAATAGCAACTCACTATGTAAATGAAATCACTCACTCAGTGTGTGCAAAGGATTGTAATCATGAATGATATCAAGGTAACTAAAAAAAGACATAAGATCTGAAACATAAATTTTAAAAATATTGTGTTGGGTTTTTGAATTTGGCAGTAAAATCTGGGGAAATTGGTGGGTTTTTTGAGTATTCTAAAATGGGCATTGTAAAACCAAAAACAACTAATTAAGAAATAAAAATCTATAATTGGGATATTGGATAGGAAAAACTTTAATTAAATATCCATATTCAGATAAAAGCAAAAATTAAAATTAGGGAGTAACTTAATTGAAATATATTTAATATTTTATTAAATTTTAAAATGGAAGGAACACAACAACAGAGTACCAATACACCTGTTGTGCGCCGCGGTTGTGGTTGCCCCCGCAGGTCAAAGAATAGAGTTAGTGCAACACAAATGCCTACTCAGGAAGATATTGGGAGAGGAGAGTTTGATAGTGATGCCGCACTGACACAGCTGGTTTAAGGAGCACAAGCTGCTAGGGTGCGGAGCATAAACCCTTAGATCCTCAAGCTGACCTGGAAGCCCATCAAAGCCACCACTACAAAGAAAGTTAGAAACAAGGAGGTAGAACTTACTTTGTATGTGTTTGAAGTTGAGTACGGCAAGAGTTGGTCCCGTCAGCCATGCTGGAGAAGGTGAAGCCTGTACTTGATACTAGCTACAAGCCCTACGTCAGTGATGGCAATCAGGAAGAGGACAAGGAGCCTGAGTTCTATCAAACCAATGAGGAACAGTTAGTGCTAAAGAAAGTTGCAGCCTTCTACACCAAGGTGCCCATGCCTTGCAAGCCTGTCACCAATCAGGATCCCAGTTCATCTGAGCCTACCAAGCCCTCCAAGAAGCGCATTCCTAACATCAAACGCATCATCCTGCTTAAGCTAATGTGGGAATTGGGTGATTACAAGGCGGCTGTGGCCCTTGTTGGAGTGGATCCCAAGTACACCAGCAAGACCTTCAACAAGTTCATTGATACTGGCCAAGTTCTTGCCGCAGAGAAATCCTTGCGCCTTTCCACCATGCTCACCAAGGAGCACAAATGGGCAATCTGCCAGTGGATAACCCAAGATTTCCATCTTGAGCTGGCAAATATACAGGCCATGATTAAATATACTTTTGGGGTTGAGGCTTCAATTTCCTTTTACTACCATCTGGTGAAGGGAAGGCAATTTTCCTGGAAAAAGCTTGGGGTATCTCCCTACAACAGAAACAGCCCAGCCAATGTTGAGACCTGGAAAAACTACGCAGAGGCGTACACTGTCCTTGAAGCCACGGGGACGGTCAAATTTTACTATATTGATGAATCAGCATTTGCCTTGTCTATGCGCAATGCATATGGCTATGTCCCCAAAGGCTCAAATGACAGGATTGCTTGGCGTGCTGTAGTCTGCGCCACAGCCTATTTAATGGTGGCTCTTCTCAGTCCAAAAGGGGTTGAGCTGTACCAAATGATATTGGGATCTCACAATAGCTGGACTTTTCTATCATTTCTCCAATTGGTCCAGGGTCACTTGAGGCACACAAGCCTGGGCTTCACCAACGTAATTTTGCTGGACAACGTTGGTCTCCATAAAGTGCCTGATATTCTTGAGGAATTCCCAATGATTGACACCAGCATTGCAGTGGGCCCTCAGCAATTGGCCACGGCAAATTTGCGCCTTCTCTTCCTCTCCACCTATTTGCCCTTCCTAAATCCCATTGAGAAAGTCTTTGGATGGCTCAAGCAATTTGTCAACCAAGGAACCCCAACTGGGACCAAGGATCTGTTTGATTTGCTGCAGGCTGGGATCCACACTCTACCAGCAGAGACTGTGGCCAAATTCTATGGCCCCGCTGATTTGTTCATCCCTGTGTGCCTAGACAAACAGCCAATCAATTAAAGGCTTAGATTGTCCAACTTTTTTATATTCTCCAATGTACTATTTAAGATTTATTAATTATCATTTCATATTTAGAAGCTTCTAAGCCCACAATCACATTCAGCAAGGCATCAATGGACGTTAGTAATTTATTTATTTTATATTAATTTTTTTATATGCCATCTGAGGTTATCCCAAAGACTTGATACTGGATTTAGTGAATATATTTATATTACTCTTATCAAATAAATATAAAAATCAAAAATAGAAAAAAATTAAATGTGAAATTCACAAGTTAGGTTTTTTATTAACATATAATTTTATGCTTTTATGAAACTGTTTCTGCAATATATTTTAAAAATCTTGTTTGCTAAAATAAATATTAAAAAAATCAATTATATTAAAAATAATCTAGATTATAAAGGTGTTTATTGATATAGAAAAAAATTAGGAGCGCAGATAATGGGTTTGGCAGTATGTACCCACCTGCAATGGAGGTGGCGCAAGACCTCTACTACCACACCGTGAACAATGGATACACCCTGGTTAAAATATTCTCGGCGGCTAGTAAAAGAAAGAAAGGTCAGGTGGGAATGTGGGAGCAGCTTCTCTGGTGGGGCTGCAAACCTGTAAATTCCAGCCAGTACCAGGGTGTCCTGGATAACGTGGTCCACCAAGTTGTACCTGGGGGGACCTTCTTCCCATCCAGGGAGAGCCTGGCCTTTTTGATCCCTAGGAGAACCCCATCAAGATCCTCCACATCAGCGCTCATCCCAAAGTAAAACAGGAACCCCAGGTAAATCACCAGATGAAGCCTTTGTCCAGCAAAGGCTTCAGTAAACGCATGCAGCTTATTGTATACTGCACTTATTTTTTTCTCATGTTTGGGTTTAGCAAAGGTCAGCTCCATTTCTTGAGGGACCCCCGTCTTGTTGGCACTCCAAGCCAACCCAAATTCTGCCAGGAGGATTTTGGTTTTCTTGACGGCTGTTGCGTCTGCAACAGCCAATTTTGACACCGCGGGCCCAAAGTTCTCCAACAGGTAAGATATTGTGTGCTCCACTGGGAAGCAGAAGCAAGCAGCTGCATTGGCCTGCCCATCTCTGGTACATTCTTGAATGGGAGCATCTCCAGGACGTCCCAAAAAGCTCAATGGATTTTACATAGTAAACTCCACTGAGGGATAACATGTCCAGGCGGACCAGTTGGGCATCCTTGTAGGCAGTAACTGCCCACTTGGATGCCCCCTTTCCATGTGTCAGCTTGGTCAATGCCTTCTGCAACATAGGAAAGGACCCTTGGATGCGGTCCTCCAGCTCCTGCAAGACAGGGGGGACAGATACAGTTTCTTGGCCACATGAACGGAGTAGTTGGCATAGAAGGTGGGGGGACAAAAGAAACTAGGATCCAGCGGAGTTCACTGTCTACTTTTTCTAAGAAAAAAAGATAAGTATTTTGAAAATTTATTAATTTTATTTTTTAGGTTACCTTCTTGTGTTTCTTCCTTCCCTGCAGCCTCAGCCAGCTTGGCCATTCTTGGTGCAAGAAGTTGAGTGGGCAATTCTGTGTCCTCTTTCCTGGCGCGCTTGGCCAGCTTGAGATGGGCATACATTTCAGGGTCATCCGTCCAGATAGACGGCACAGAGAGGGCAAATGACTTGAACTGGAGGCCCTCAACTACAGTTTTTTGAATATTTAGTAAGCGCTTGATTGTCTTCTCTGGGGTGTCTTGTATTTTGGTCATAAGGGCCTTTGTGAACACTTTGTCTATTTTTCCCCTTCAAGGACGGCAGACTTAACTCTTGTTTTGATCTTGTGGCCAATCTCTTTAATTTCAACAATTGCTGAGTTGAGGTCTTTTAGCAGCTTCTCCAATTCTCTCATTAATTTTTTTACTAACCTTTCCATGTGTTTTTATAACTTTCATCCCAATAAAATCTGTATTATTCTGATACTATTGCCTCTTTGTTTATTCCTTTTTGTTTTATCTACTACATTATCCCATCTTTTTACCCATTTTGCATATGTTTTATGCTCATCTCAATATGTGTTGTTTGCTTTGTGTTGGCATTGTTTCCTTGATTACCATATTATTTTTGGCGCTTGACATAGCCCCTTGTGAAAGTATTAACAACAATTTGGTGATCAGCTGAATTTCAATTAGAAAATTATAGGTTAATTGATTTTAGATAAAGTTGTTACTGATCTTAATTCAAAACCTTAATGATAAACTTTAAGCCAATCAAGAGCCAAGTGATAAAGAGATTGTTGTGACATAAAGGGTCATTCAATAATTCTTTGATGCATGTGTGCTAATTAATATAATTGGCTGGTTGTTTTGCCATTGTGCGCCATTGCCGCTGTGGCAAGTTGTTGGTGGACTAGTGCTAACCCAGAAGCTGATTGGGCACTAGTCCACCAACAACTTGCCACAGCGGCAATGGCGCACAATGGCAAAACAACCAGCCAATTATATTAATTAGCACACATGCATCAAAGAATTATTGAATGACCCTTTATGTCACAACAATCACTTTATCACTCTGCTTCTGATTGGCTTAAAGTTTATCATTAAGGTTTTGAATTCAGATCAGTAACAACTTTATCTAAAATCAATTAACCTATAATTTTTTTAATTCAAATTTAGCTTATCACTAAATTGTTGTTAATATTTTCACAAGAGGCTATGCAAAGTGCTAAAAATAATATGGCAATTATGGAAGCAATGCCAACACAAAGCAAACAACACATATCAAGATAAGTGTAAACATAAAGAATCTAGCCAACTATAAACAAAGAGAACATGAACAATTGAAATTCAAAATAAAGATAATATAAAAGAAAATAATTGGCAATAGGGGGTTTATTGGGACAGGGAAGAGTGATGCCTAGGAAGCAGAATAGCGCAGGAAGGAAGACGTAGAGGCAGTGCTGGCCTGGGGGGTTTGGGATTGGGTGGGTTGGGTTGGGCTAAAAGGTGGGGGGGTGGCAGGGGTAGTGGTAGGAGGATTTTGCGTGATGGCCACCATATACCACTTGTCATATTCCTCATTAGTCATTGGCTGGATGGGCTGGTAAGTGGCAGTGGCACATTATTGGAGGTGCTTGTCTTTCTGTGATTGGTTACCCATGTTCACATGGAAAACCATTTGAGCAAAAAAGTCAGCCACCATTTGGTGACCAAATAGAGAATTGTGGTCAAGGACCCCAAGATAGAGGTTGTTGAAAGCCTGAGGGCGGCGCTCCCAGAGTGTATCTCTAATATTAAAGAACACAACATCAGCCAGATGGATGTCAGTGTGACCAGCTGGGTACACAGAGGCCTGGTACCCTGGTTCCTGGATGGCCTCAAGGGCGGTGGAGCTACCCTCCATCTGGTGGCTCAAGAAACCCTGGTACTTGGAATTTGAGCCATTCCAGGAGTTGAGTAATCCACCAAGGATGTGGCTGTACAAGTAGCCATCAATAAATCTGGGTTTGTCCAATAGTATACAAAACCCTTGGCTGAAACAGTCAGAAATGCACCAATGAAAGTCCCCTTCTTGACCTTCTTCTTTCTATTCTTGACAGCGGCTCTTCCTTGGGCGCTGAAATTATCAAAAGCTATGATAGCTTATAGTAAGAGATAAAAATGATGTCATCTGAAAAACTTGTCAGGCATTGGACCAGGGTTGATTTGATGGCGGTGTCATATGGGGAATCCACAGCGCCATCCCATTGGTTGCTGGCAAAATTGGTAAGAACCTGTATCAAAGCCACCTTCCCATACATCCAGAGCTGCACTATGCGCTCAGACATCCAAATGACATGGTGTGCAAGTTGCTTCCAGACCTGGGTCAAGGGAAGCTTGGGGTCCCGCTGCAGGAGGTCAAGCATAATTGGGTATGCCTCATTGATTTAGGACTTGGGGGCCTTCTTGGGCTTCTTGGCTGTCCCAATCAGATCTCCCTGTTCATCAGGTTGTTGAATTCCTGCATGGCAGTAGCCTGGGTGAATTGCAGCTGGGCGGCAATCTGGTCCCATGACAGACCCTGCAGGTTCAGTGCCACAATTTGTTGAAAAATCTGAGTAGTTATGATTTGGTGTTTGGGGCGCTGGGCTGGGGGAGCTAAAGCCTGATTGGCTGTAGGGGGGCAGGTTGGCTGGTGGCAGGAAGTTGTTCTAAATCAAGGTTTCCATCCTGATTGGTTGGTTGACAGGCAGCTTGTGCGGGGGTGGGTATGGGAGCAGGGGCAGGGGCAGAGCTAGACACTAAGTGACTACTGAACAAGTCAAAGCCATATGGGTTGGGGGTCAGTAACAGGTCAGCTTTCTTGTTACTTGCCTCAAAGGCTTGGGTATAAACAGGTGCCTCCACGTTCTGAGCTTTGCTACATTGAAGCTGGCTTGGCTGCTGTTGGCTTGGCTGCTAGCGCTGTCAAAAATGTTGCTAGTAAAAACCACTGTAAAAAACCTAGGATAAAATCACTAAAAGTAGACATTTTAAAAATTAATGATTTATTTTTATTGTAATCTTGAGTCCATATTTGGAAGGTTCTCAAAACCATTATACACAATTCAGGAGCCATGAAAATGGATAAAACGCCTCTGTTCCTAAATTGGATAGCTGTTGATGGCTATAAAACTGTTACTTTTCTATTTTAGGCTGTTCATACTACACATCTTGTGTGACTTCATTTTGTTTTGTGCTTGTGGAATATTGCTTCTAGATTGCCCAAATTTTATTTCATCTTATTTCTTTTGTTGGTGCCTCACATGAATCCTGCTTGGATTATAATATACTCCGGAATAGCATCCATCCATCTCACTTGTTGTGTCAGTTCATTTTGTTTGTGGTTTACATTACACCGCTTGATGTTTGATATAATTTCATATAATGGGCTAGAGAAAATTTTGTTTTTTGTTTGACAGTTCATTTATTAACCAAAAATAGTTGAATTAATTGAATCCTGAATCTTACGCAACTTGGATTTTGTTCAAATCTGAAATCATTTTGTTTAAATCTGAGGTATCTTTGGTTGTTACCATAGCTGTTATAACTACTGTATGATTTTTCTTTTTTGTTGTACCTACTGTAAATTCAGAACCTGAACGTAAAAATGCAGGATTTTTAAACCATTGGTCTAAATTTCAAATCATATTTGCAGAATGGCCTTTTTTTAATTAAATTCAATTCTTTGAGTATTTATTTGAATATTTGAAAATGTGGGAACTCATAGACACTTTGCAAAGTTCAAGTAAAACTGCATATTTCCAATGGACAAAATTAATTAACTGGAATCAGATTTAAAGCGTTCAAATCCATCAGCCATTTTCATTAAGTTTACTATGTTTTTTGAAATTGCGGGATTATCAAATCCTTGGTCCAAATTTCAAATCACTTTTGAATACCACTAGTAAACTCAGATATTAATTGCAGGAACTGGAATCCAAATTTAATGTACAGTAAGCACACTAGGAAACACCAACCCAAATCAAGAAGCTCCACCACAAATAAAATCAAATAAAAAATTCAATCTTGATAACCATGTTTAGACATAAAAAGTGATTAAACTTTAAAATCATCCAAAACTGAAAAGGATACAATACTATACACTTCAAATTACAGATATAGAAACTCTGCTACTATTCAAGGCTAAATCAAGAGAAAATAACTACTCACAACTAAACCAATAAATCCAAATAAATACATATTTAATCTAAAATATATTTTTTATTTTATTTTTATGGACAGTCAATTGGATTCTCAACCAGCTCCTGCACCAGCCCGCGGGGCAGCCTGTCCACAAGGGCATCCCAGAGGATCCAAGAACAGACCCAGAACACAAATTAAAGGGAGTCATGCCAATACACAGGCCTCTCAAGGTGTCAACGCCAGTCAACCACCTCCCGTGTCCCAAGCCAGATCACACAGCCTTAATCCCAGACAGAAGCCGCTCTCAAGGCCTGCAGCCAAAGTCTCTTATACAAAGGTCATTGTTAACAATGAGGTTACATACAACTCAACTGTTTACCCTGTTGTGACACAGCCCACACTCTGGATCCAAAAGTTGCTACTTCCTGCCCCTGCATCTTTGACACCACCTACAAGCCATTGGCCAACACTTTTGAGCCATCTTCACCTATTGTGTATTCAACCATTGACGGCGCCACTGCAAGCAAGTGTGATCACATCTTCTACAAAAAGGTCCCCGTTCCCTGTGTTGAGCCTGCTAGTCAGGATGCCGTGGTACCTGCCAAGGGCTGGCGTTGGTTGACAGATAGTGAGCGTGAAGCTCTCCTCAACTGCTTGAACAGGGGAATGGCAGTTTGGGATATTGTGTCCCAATTTGGTGTCACAGCCAGAAACATGACCAACATCAACACCAAGTATAGCAATACCAGGCAAATTGCCAAATCCACCAAGGCTAAGCGGCAGCCAAAGCTACTTCAACCCGTGCACATCAATGCAATAAAACAGTGGGTAGCCAAGGATTGCTACCTGGACTCACTTGCTGTCCAATCAATGCTCGCCACAGAGTTTGGGTTTTCTGTTTCCAAAACCCTTGTCTACAAAACAATGGTTGATTTGGGCTTCTCCTGGAAAGCACTGGGAGTTTTGCCGTACAACAGAAACAATGAGAAGACCATTGAGGTTTGACGCATTTATGCCGAGACATATCTGGCACTAAAGGAGACTGGGAATGTCCAGTTCTTCTACATCAACAAATTGTCATTTTTCTCCTCACTCAGGTCTAGGCATGGGTGGGTTGAGAAGGGTTCCAAGGACGGTTTAGCCCATCATGCAGCTGTCTGTTCCCAGACCTATTCAATGGTTGCGCTTCTTGGTCCTCACAGGTTGGACCAATACCAAATGATCAAGGGTTCCCATAATAGTGGGACTTTTCTTGATTTTCTCTGAGTTGTCAAGGAGTATCTCCAGATCAATTACGGTAGTACAACCAACATTGTTGTGTCAAATAATTTCAGGCTCCACAAAGTGGATATGGTTGTGTCCAAGTTCCCCCCCATCAACAAAAACAGCCACACCTCCATCCACCGGCTTACCAATTGTCCAATGAGACTTCTCTTCCTCCCACCATATTCCCCATTCCTGAATCCATTTGAGGAGGTGTTTGGTTGGATCAAGAATAAGGTGAAACAAGGCCTTCCTCAGGACACTGAGGATCTATTCAATATTCTTGAGGTCAGTCAATTTGCAATGCCACCCAATGTGGTGGCGGCTTTTTACAAGCACTCAGAATCCTTCCTCCCCAAAACCCTGGCCTCCGAGCCAATCAGATAAATGGGCGCTCTGGGTTTTATTTGTTTTTATTTTTTATTTTGTCTTTAGTAGGACTCAAAAATTATTATTTATATATAATGATGTGATGTTTGATTGTATTATAGATATATAAGAATACACAGAAAAGTTAAGTAAAATTAATTATACTAGGTAGGAGGAATATATTTTTATTATAATGCACTAAATACTATATTGACTGTTGCACTAACAAATAAATTAATTAAAAAATATAGAAATAGATTAATTTTATTTAAATAATTGTGAATCCTTGTTGGTACTTTGGCTTTGTTAAGCCACAAATTGGACCTTGCAGGTCATCATATGATCCTTATTAAATCAGTGCCACTATAGCCACACGACACAGAAGCCAATGATTTTCATGTATTGCTTACTAATTAGTACTTAGGACGCGGGTCAAGCATATCAAATATATTTATCAAAACATATTACAAGGGAAAGGTAATTTGAGTTCTAAACAATCACTTGTTTAGAATATAAGTGGAGTGGGCAGCATGATGCGGATAAACTCAAATCTCAATGTTTATCTATGTAATATATGAACCCCATACTCAACAAGCAACTAAATAAACACATTTTAAATCAATTTTTATTATTTTACGTGTTTGCTTACTATAACTACTGTCCTATAATATATTGAGATATATTGAGATATATTAATTTATAATTTAAATATTAAAATAAAAAATAAAATAAAAATATTACAAGTAAAATTATAATTATAAATCTTAAAAGTTGTATATTAAAGTTTAAATATTCAAAATTAAACTATTTTTATTTAATTGTGATATATTCAATATTGAAATATTATATATTAAAATTTTTAATATTGAAATATATATTATTAAAATTTTAATATTAACTTTTAGATACTAAAATTTTAATATTTAAATATATAAAATTAAAATTTTACTATAAAAACTTTATTATTACATATTTAAATATTAAAATTTTAGTATTAAAATATGAAAAATTAATTATTTGCAAGGGAAAAATATTTATTGGGGGATGCTAATTGCAAAGGGAATGTGATTATTCTGGGGAATTATACCCTGAAATTAAATTTTCAGCTAGTGTGTCTAATTGGATCCACGTACTCTTCTGTACGTGGTGGACAACCCTGGATGCAATTGCTAGAGGGGTGGCGCCCTGTACCCCGGTGGTTGTCAAACGTTTAATAAAAAGAAGACGGGTGAGTGAATCAACTAGTAGGTTTTTTTCAGGGGGCACGTAGTACCCGTACAATGTTGCCAATGCAAATGAGTCATACAGGACGTGCTCAACTGTCCTATACCCCCGTGGTGTCTTCTGGCGTTTGAGTGCTAACCGGCATATGTCCATTTGAATAGGTACATCCTCCAACTTTTTGACGTTGGTTTTTAATATGCAGTGAAGGAGGATTCCCAGGTATACTGTGACGTGAATTCTTTGTGAGGTATATTTTTCCAAGAACATGCACAGTTTTTTGAATATTTGAACTAACCTATTGATATAGGATGTTTGATTGAAGTTGAAGAGGGTTCCAGGGGGGCGCCCAACTTGTATCAGCCCCCCATGCCTCGGCAAACAATATTAATAAAGGTTTAAATGTGTTCGCAAGGACTGCATCTCTGAATTTGTTTGACAATGCCTTGAATACTTCATTAAATATTTCAGTTTTTAAATATTCAGTTCCAATTTGAAAATCAGTTTTATTAAGTTTTTTCATATTTGTTGATGTTTGCAAACGGGAATTGTTGAATGCTTTCATAGATATATTCATCAAAGTTTAACTTGACATCCCCACAAATTTCATTCATTTCTTTGAAGTTGATATTTGATCCTATTTCATATGCTTCCCTTAACCACAGCAAGCACCCTGCAGGTGGTAAATATTCCCTATTTTTAGCTTCAATACTTGAAAAATTATTCATATTCTGTTGAATTATTTTATTTATTTGGTTTTTATTTATTTGTTTTACAGGGGCTACCAGTGACTGGTAACCCCCGTAAAACCAACTCAGCGTATAAGCTGCCACTTCTGCAACCTTGTCCCCATTCCTGGTGATGACTAAAATAAATATAAGTAAAACATAAAAAGACTTACTAATTGTTTCCCCTGTGGCCCCCTCAGCCACAGGCGCCACCTCAGCAAGTTTCTTGAGTGTTGGCTGCTCTTCATTAATTTTTCTGGGCTTAATTTTTATTATATTTCTTACAACTTGTGTTTCTTGTTGGTTTTCATTTGATAAAATTTCTGTATTTCTTGAAGCGCTCCTGCTTCTTGACCAAGTTTTGTTTTCATCTGTTTCCATTTGGTTGGTTTCCTCTTCATTTGTGTTGATTTCCTTTGAAATTTCATTTCCTTCAATTGGTTTGATTATTTGAGTATTCTTTCTATTGGTTTTTGCAAATTCCCACAAGTTGTAACTTTCACTTTTGAAATCTAACCGCTTCAGTATTTCCTTTTGAAGATTTAAAACTATTTCCTTGTGTTCTTCATTGACTATTGTTCCTAGGCTATTTTTTGCGGTTTTGTTTAGCTGGACCAAGGCCCTTCCCTCATTTCCCAGTTAATTACCACAATTTCCCTGATGTTGTATTCAAGCTCAACAACCTTTTGGAGGGCCAACTCTAATTTGTTTATTAAGCTATAGATATTTGACATTTTGTTTGAATTATATCAAAAAACTGGCTTTTATAGTACTACCTTCAACGCATGAATATTTTACATCATCATTAATAAATTAAAGACAATAAGCGTAAATATTGCATTAGAATATAGCAATTGGACGTCAACTCTTGATATTTTGATATTATTTGCATAACTCAATGCATTTTGATTAATAAAATTCATTGTAAACTTGGCCTTTTTCATTTTAATTTATTTAAATGGACTGTGTTTATATTAGAGTGCCATTAACGCTTAGTAAAAATAATGATACATAGTGAATTTTACAGCCTGTATATTTACCTATTAGTAATAATTCTATAAACTTTTTAGTTGGATTTTGCAAGGTAATAATAATGTAATGTGTTAATAAATTACTGTTCATTGTCATTAATTGGCTGATTTTCTTTGCTGTGGCAATTGTGCATTTTCTAATATTTACAAACTAGTATCCAATTGGTTGGTTTCACATCAAATTGCACAGGCAATAGGAAATCAAGCTGCCACCCTGACCACATCTGGTCTCGGGGTGGCGGCTTGATTTCCTATTGCCTGTGTGATTTGATGTGAAACCAACCAATTGGATACTAGTTTGTAAATATTAGAAAATGCACAATTGCCACAGCAAAGAAAATCAGCCAATTAATGACAATGAACAGTAATTTATTAACACATTACATTATTATTACCTTGAAAAATCCAACTAAAAAGTTTATAGAATTATTACCAATAGGTAAATATACAGGCTGTAAAATGCACTATGTATCAATATTTGTACTAAGCATTAATGGCCCTAATATAAACACAATTCATTTCATTAAATTATAGTGGAAAAAGCCATATTTACAATGGATTTTATTAAACAAAATGCATTGATTTATGCACATATTATCAAAATATCAAGAGTTGATGTCTAATTGCAACTTTCTAATACAATATTTACGTTTATTGTCTTTGATTTATTAATAATGATGAAAAATATGTATGCTAATAATTTTAAGCTATTCATAAAATGTACAACATTATATTAATTATGGGAAATGTTGATAATGTAAAAAGAAAATATTATTAATTATGAATTGAAAGAGAGATATCAAATTTAATAATTTGTCACAAAGAAAAGATTTATTTACTAATCAAAGGACAGGAAGGGGAGGGAATGAGCGGAATGAACATCGCCTTCATCTGCGCCTGTGAAAGAGGCGGCATCAGAGATAGTGGTGAGGGAATGGGTGGTGGTTTGGGAGTCAGGGTTGGAAGGCAGGTGGCTTGATGGTGGGGTTGGGGAGGCAGGGTTGGTTGACTGGGAAGGGGCAGCAAGAGAAGTTTGCTTCAATTGCTTGAATTCTTCTTCTGTCACATATGCGGGCTTGACAAAACGGATGGATGGGCAAGGGGGAAGGCAAGAGTCCTTTCTGGACTTATCACTATCACTTGCATAGAAGATGATGAGGTCAAATAAGTCCTGGACAGACACGGAAGGGAAAAGCTCATACCCCTTATCAATTTGGGTGCATAGTTTGTTGTAGGTGGCAGGCTTTAAGCTCCTGGGGGTGGAACCAAAATTGTAGAGACATACATCTGCAAGATACATGTTGGCGTGGTTGGTGGGGTAGGACCAACAGGTATGCACCGCAGCCCTGATTTCTTGGGTTGCCCATTCCCGCTGCTCCATCTCAGTACTCAGTACAACTTTGTGCATGGCGTTTTGTGTGGCCCACTCCTCCAGCATGGCCTTGAGCTCTGTCTGGTAGGCATACCCATCTGTGGTGTTCAATATTGCCGAGTAATAATTGACGCCCAATGGGGAAACTGCCAATAAAACCCCAACAAAACAATACAAGATTGGGCCGTGCTTGTACACGTCAGACTGGATACGCTTCTCTCCATAGTCTTGGATACTTGCAGAAATCTTAACGTATGATATGAAGATGACGTCATTATGGGCCCTCATTGCCCTCCCTTTGATAAAATTAATAATAGTTGCATTGTAGGGGTTGGTATCCACCAAACTGGGGCCATCAAGAACCTGATTGGATAGGATTCTGGTGGCAACCACAACTCTGTGCATCCACAAATTAACCATTCTTTTGTTGGTGAAGATGTTGTGGAGTCCCAGCTGGAGACATATCTGGACCAAGGGCATCTGCGGGTCACGTTCCATAATGGCCATCATAAGGGGATGGGCTGTGTTACCTTTGGTCAAAGTACGGGCACCCGTTGAGGTCTTCTTGGTAGGGGGCCACAGTTGACATGGGCTTGCAGGGTTGCAGCCACAGTGGACTTTGCAAAACCCATTGCGGCTGCAATTTCCCTGAGGGACATAAGCATCCCTTGCTTTTTGACCATTTCAAGAACAATCTCTGGAGTGATTAATTTTCTTCTGCGCCTCGCAGGCTGATTATCTGGCAGTGGGGTGTGTCTGTCTTGAGAACCAGACAGTGCCATCTGATTGGCTGTTTCTGGATTCTGGCTTCCATTGGTGGCCCCATGGCTCACTTGGTCAATTCTGGATGCTAGTGTTGCTGTATGATTTGGGTTAGCAGCTGCCTGTGCGTGATGGGCAAACAGGGCCATGCTTGAGGACGCGGGAGAAAGAACACACTCCTGGGTAGTGCTTGCAGAGAGACCTGCGGGTTGGGAGTGGCCATAGAGGGAGGCTTCACTATTAGAAGACCCAGTGTAGCCCTGCATAATTTTGTCAAGGCCAGGGAACAGCTTGTTGACTTGGTTGGTGTTGGAAGAAGACATAATAAAAAATTTATTATAATTTTAAACTCAGGAAGAGGAATGTATATTTTAGTCAATTTTACTGTTATATATGTTAATTTTGTGAATAATATGATCTAAATTTTAGCTGTCCTAAAATGGAATAGGGTGATTTTTGGAAATGCTTGTGATTCCTAAAAGAATCATCACAAATCCACTCTAGATCCTTTAGCATCTTTTTTGAGACACCCATAAATTATATTTATTTCAAATTCCTCGTAATTATAATTTGAAACTTGGTTCTTGGATTTGACAATCCCACAATTTCAGATTTGTTAATTTTTACATGATGTCTATGATTTTTTTGACATACAGGAAATCTCAAATTGTACATAAGAATCCCGCATTTCTGATTCATGTATCCCGCATTTATTTGCTGAGTTTTGTCTTTTGTTAGTTGAGTTATCTGCTCAAGAGATTTGAAATTTGCCAATTTAAATAAATCAAAAAAAGTCAAATTAAATGGTTGATTTTATTAAATATTTTAATTCTCACTCACCTGAGTTGCCTGTAAAAGTGATTCAAAATTTGGACCAAGGATTTGACAATCCCGCGTTTTTACGTTCAGGTTCTGAATTTACAGTATTATATTTAGTAGGTTGTTTAGATATGATTTTAGGGCTATGTTTTTGGAAGTATGTGCTTTAGTTGTGGGCATAACTTAGAATAATTTGATTGTTTTCTATTTGCCTGGTTTTGATCTCCATACACTCTTATCTTTTTAATTTATAACAAAAAGAACAGAATTAAAAGCCATTACAATTAAAACCTTTTTTGACAGTAATGATAATTTAATTTTTTAAGGTTTTTATTTTTTGCAATGAAACATTTTAAATAACATTTAAAAATAGAAACTTTTATTATATACATTAGATGCAATTACATTAAAACATCCTAATTGTAACATTATCTTTAGAAAAGCATTGACTTGTATATAGAGATTTTATAGATTCAGATTAATATAAGGCAGCTAGTTGGATCAAAAAACTTAAACTTCCTTTAATTTAACACCATATAGAAAAGCTAAATATAAGCTATTTACAAAAGTTTCTCTGTGATCTTTAGTGTTCTAGTAGTTAAACCTGTCAAAATAGCTTTTTAAAGTAGAAATTTAAAGCTCTAAGCTAATTGAAAACAAAACACAACTAAAAATACTGATTATTTAATAGATTATTAAAAATAGTGTAAGTGATATTTAATTCTTTAGTTCATTCCTAACATATATAACTAAAGTGTTACTTGGAACAAAAAAGATTTAAAAACAGACAATAAAAATATTTGTAGAATACCTTGTTAAAAGCCAATTATACTTACCAACTCAGGATCTGCTTTGGAGCAATGACCTAGGGTTTGAAATTTAGGTTAGTAATCTGGTAGTTAAAAGTCTTACCTAATCAAAGATCTGATGCTGGTAAAAAGGTTAATATAAAAAGGTTGGTGATAAAAGAAAAACTACATAGCCCAAGATTGGCTTCAGGGTAAAAGTTTGGCTTTTTAAATCTAGGCTGGTAATTTAGTGAAAAAACTTACCCACCCCAAGATCTTCTGTGGACCAAGTCCTTCTAAAAGGATTGAAGGTTAGTATTTTTAAGAAAGGGCTTACCTGAAATGCAGCTTGATTAAAAAATATTAGTGATTCAACATTGCTTACCATTCCCATGTTTAACTTCAGGGCAAAAATATGGTTTTTAAATTTATGTTAGTAAATTTGATCTGTTAAAATGACTTAAACACCCCAAGAACTACTGTGGACCAAGCCCATCTAAAAGGAAATGAAGGTTAGTATTTTTAAGGAAAAGCTTACCTGAAATGCAGAATCAAATTGAATTTTGAATTGAATTAGTTTTTTTAAAAATTTATTACCTTTTTGAATCAAAGTTAGCTTCAAACCTTTTAAAACTAAGCTTACCTTTAATATCCTTGATCCAATATGCTTAAAACAGTTAGTACTATGTATATATTTTGAAGCTTACCTTTGATTTGAAGTTAATTGTTTAAATTTGAGTTGAAAAGTTAGCATTGTGTTTAGTGAAGGCTTACCTTGGCTTAGTACATCTAATCTTATCTTCTAGGCTTAAAATTGGCCAATCATACTGGATGATGGCATTGCTTTTCCAATCATTATTAGTAAGTTTTTATATTTACTTTTGGCTGTCTTATCTCTTAGTCAAACCGGACTAATTTACATCTGTATCTTATTATCTTTACTTTGATTGACACTGCCACAGGTAGGGATGCCATGAGACACTGCCAAGTGTCCCGCAACTATTCTTGCAGCAGCATCTACTACCAAAACTTTACTATCATTTAGGCACAATTGTTATCATTGTTGGCCCAGTTTGGATGTAAAAATTGGAAAGATTTTCTAGCTGAAAACATAGTAAAAAGCTTCCTCCAGGACAAGAGCTGTCTATATATGATGTAAAATGTGGGGAGAGGCAATTTAAAAATAGTTATGTGTGATATCTAACTTAAAACAGTTGGGAACATGAAAGCAAAGTAATTTGAAGGAGAAAAGAAGTTTACATCACTGCTTCTTTACAGTGAGGACAAAAAATGCTATAAAAACTGGTCCTAAGATGAAATGTGTGGCCAAGAGGAAAACAAAATATGGTAAGGATTTTGGAATCTTAAACAAAAACTCAGACAAGTAGGTTCTGGGTCCAACCCCTGTTGGGAGGTAAGGTAAGTTCCAGAAGAGTACAACTGATGTTTAAGTTTCTTTTAAACCAAAAAGAGAAGGAATATAATGATTAAATTGATGCCAATAATTTAAAGGCTCCAGTGCAAGGGAATGTTTGAAACAAACAGGACCAACTTTGAAAAAGCTTCATAATAGCAGTGTGAGAAGAAGGTGAATCCTGACAGTAGCTTTGCTCTGTAACTAAACTCATTTGTTCTAGTTCTTTGTACATTTTTTTTAATCATCAAAAACTTTTCCCATTTTACATGGGTTGTTGTGTGACTTGACCTTTTTGCCAAATATTGCACCTTTTCCATAAAATTAGCTTCTATTTCTATCTGAAAATTTGGAATTTGTTGTGTGACTGAACCTATGCGTTCTAAACTGAATAATATTTGTTTATCTCAACAGGGTTGAAAACAACAGTAATTAAATAGAGATATAAATTATTATTGATTAAAAAGTATTATGTTTGTAAATATTTTGTGAAAGATATAAATGGATTTATTCAATAAGCAAGACTTCCTTTTGATGAACCATATGAGCTATATGAAGCTTTTTGATGCCCCTGGGAGCTTTGCCTCCTGTAGTTTCATAGTCTGATATCTTTTCTGGGGACATGTCTCCTTTGGAAGATTTAGCGGCTTCTGGTTCCTTAGCTGAGTCTCCAATCTCATTGTCTTCATCAGAGTCTTCACCTTCACTATCGTCTTCACCTTCTGTATCATCTGTTTTGGTTCCACTGTCTTCCCCATTTTAAACTGCCAGCAGCAGTATTTTTGGTATCAGTTGTCTTTGCAGCATCATCTTTGACTTCAGCAGATTCTGTGGCATCTGCAGAGGGAGTGGCTTCAGAAGAAGGTTCTTTGTTTTTACTATGACACTTCTTTGCTTTAGCAGGAATATTTTTTTCTGCACCAGCTGGAGATGCTGGTGCAGATGATTCAGGGTTATGTTCACCTCCCTTAGCTTCAGCAGGTTCTCCTCCCTTAGATGCTGCAGTAGATTCATCTTCATCAGAATATGCATCATCCTCAGTTGGCTCAGATGACTTATTGTTATATTTATCACCCTTAGCTGCTGCAGTAGATTCATCATCTTCTTCTTCATCGGAAGATGCTTCATCCTCAGTTGGTGCAGATGACTCATTGTTATATCCATCTTCCTTTGCTCCAGCAGTTGCTGAATCTGCAGCTGGTTTGGATGTTTCATCAGCTGGTGCAGAAGTTCCATATGTGGGTGATTTCTTGGCAGAAGCAGAGGATGGTTTTCCATAAGCACTTCAACGCACCAAGGCATCATTGCTTTGTAAGGGAGCACCTTGCACCAGAAGAGCACATAAAGCAAGGATGATCTTTGTTGTTTGCATGTTTGATGGATTAATGAATTGATGCTTTTTGGTGATCAATCAAATGCTCTTTTATAATCTCCCTTCTGCAGATTGCTGGTCTCAAATATTAAAACTTGCATGCATCAAAAAATCAATTTTGATTTAAAAACATCATAGATATACCGTATTCTAGCTCAAACAATAAAGTACGGTGTAGTGTAGTCTTGTTCGATATGCACATATTCTCTACTTACCAAGCATTTGGATCAACTCCCCATCCATCCAATCACTAATGTGAAACATACATGTACTTTCTTAATCATCACGTATCATAACGCATGTTCCCATCGAGCAGATTCTCAGTCCTTGTATCATATCAATCATGGTACCTACCTTATTTCCGACTCTTCTAATTCTAGAAACTAATTTCCGACATTATGATATCATTCCTAGTATTTATGATAGAGCTTATATTGCAAAAAAACTCACAATGATGTCATACCGTCTGAAACTGGTTCCTAGAGTTACAGGTATCGGAAATAAGGTGGGTACCTCAATCATTGCTGATTCACCATGCGTCTCTAAAAAATACAATGCGAAATTATTTGTCACACTGAAGCAGGGCTGTGTCGTCCCACCCCCAGACAAAACCCGGATTCTGTCCGAAGTTTCTGAAAATATGGAAGGTAGTATATATTCTATTTGAAGCTGACTTTAAATCCGATCTTCCAGAATGCCGGAAAAAAGAAGATCTTTGTCCGGGGGTGGGACGACGCAGCCCTACACCGAAGCATTACAGTGCTTAATAATTCCTAATTTAAAGTTCACGCTTTTGAATTCATGCTGGTTTCCATTAATCCAGCTCTACAACGATGCGCAAAATCCTCCACAATCAAATTGATCTAGACTGTGATACATTGGACTAGGGACCCAGACTTTTTTAGCTTCACAAATAATTATAAATCAATTTAAAAATTCTTGAAACTTCTCTGTGTATCACCTTGAACATATGTCTCTAACCTAACTCAATACCAACTTTAAATTTTAACACTTGAACCACGACTTAATCTCCACTTTAAATCCACCAAAATATGTTCTCCCAAATTCCTAATCCCCAATTAAAAATCACTTTCCCATAACGTCATTTAAAAACTAATACATTCTGATCAACCAATCATTTAAGCCAACCCATAAGATGGAACAAAACCGCACTAGTCATGCTGGACAAGGACTTAGCTTTAAATTAAAATATTATTAAAATATTATTAAAATATTATTAAAATATTATTAAAATATTATTAAAATATTATTAAAATATTATTAAAATATTATTAAAATATTATTAAAATATTATTAAAATATTATTAAAATATTATTAAAATATTATTAAAATATTATTAAAATATTATTAAAATATTATTAAAATATTATTAAAATATTATTAAAATATTATTAAAATATTATTAAAATATTAAATCTTTGTAACACCCATCCCAAACCATTTGACTCAGCCTTGACGAATGAAATCTGAAAGCTTGATTTGAAATCCAGTACAGTAGTTTTCACAGATGCAAGGAAAACGAAAACAATTCAGCTGTAAATGAAATGAACTGACCTTAAATGAACCACAACTCGGGCGAGTTACAGACTTCAAATAATTTGAAAATAGTTGGTTAATCGACTAGAGGCCAAACAGATAACGCAAAAATTCAAGTGACTATAAAGTAAATCAAATACAAGACGACTAGCACCAAACTGCAAATGAAACGACTCAATATAGCAAATGAAACGAATTGGAGTTATGGGGTGTGAAAAATTCACTATGACTGCGGACAAGAAACCGACAGATGGACATAATGAAAATAAAACCAGAGCACCTACAACTGAATTTTAAAAAACATGAAGCAAAATGAAGTTATAAAAGATATATCACATTTACACCTTAAAATAAAAAAGAACACTTCAACAAGCAATAAAAGATTATCCATTTTATAAACAAGAGTAATTTATCAATTTTCAAGGCTTTTTATTTCCATACAGCAGTTTTTAAAACTGTGGCAGTAAGCAAAAACAACTCATACAAATAAAATCAAAGCTTATGAATTTATATTAATTTAAATAGATTTGGGTTCATTTCTATTCTTCTCTGAGATGCGTTGATTTTGTTTATATATGAGTTACTTTTGCTTACATATGAGTTTTTCTTAGTGCCATAGCTTTGAAAGACTACAGTATTCATTAAAATTTTCACAGGTTTTACACCAAGAAAAGATAAGGTATATTATATCCTATTTTTCAGATAGCATGTATTTATTTAGACAGCTCAGCACTGAGATAGGGCTTTATATTATTTGTTTGTATTTTACTTTTGTGAACTGTTGAACTTATTTAATATTTCCCTTTTTCACATGGATATTTATATTTTAGTATGAAGCTTTTTTGTGCCAGGCTCAAAATATTGTAAATTTTTCGGATGTGTGTGAGTTGATTTGTCACTATCTTGAGATCCTGAGCTTATTGCATAGCTTTGATATGTTGTTTTCTTCATACAAATGTTATGTGTTTGATTTGATTTATCAAATAAACCCTAAATTTACATTAATATCTATCAAATTGTTTATTTAGTATTATATTTTGTTCTATGCACAACTTTAGTTTGCTTTGATATGAATTTGGTTTAGCCATCACAAAAGCTCTAAAAATTACGTTATCACAGTTGATTACACACTTCTGGGAATCATATAATACAAAATAAGAGCAAGAGTTTAATAAGTGAATGATATCTTTATTTAATGTAGAAGTTTTTTATATAGTTAAAATTGATAAATCATATATAATCTATGTACATCATGTAAGTCATTGGGCTTTTGGAGATTCAGATTTCTTTGGGACTTAAATTTTTTATCCTAGTACAGTAGTTTTAAAAGCTATGGAGCCAAGCAAAAAAACTCATCTTCAAGCAAAATTAACTCATCCTTAAAGGAAATAAACTCAGATGCAAAAGAAATTAATTTAATGTAGAAAAAAATAAATGTGTCTCAAATCTATTGGTAATTGATATAACTTCATTTTTTGAAAAATTACTTGATTTTGAGTTGATTTTGCTTACATCTGAGTTAATTATGTTTACAGATGAGTTGATTTCAATTGTAGATAAGTTTTTTTGCTTATCACCATAGCTTTGAAAATAACTGTACAGTAGTTTTCAAAGCTGCAATACTAAGTAAAAATATCTTAGATTTCAAATGGACTCAGATTTAAGCAAACTCCAAGTATCAGTGTAAAATATACACTCTGTTAACAGGGATTTAAGGTATTAATAGACCAAATGGCTCAACACAGCAAAAAAACCAAGAAACAAGCAAAGAGAATCAAAGTTCAGTATAAAATACATGGATTTGCAAACAAAATGGTTTGAGTTGTCCTTTAGTTGTAATGGTGGAGAAGCTTTGAAATTCAGAAAGATTGAGAGAATGGGGAATGCAAATCCAAATACTGAAAACATTGAGGAGCAAAATAATTATCAGTGTCAAAATTCATAAGTGATAAACTCCAAGCAAAGAACCAGGCAAAATGCAAGCTGTAAAAATGAGAACAAACATTATAACAGCTAATCATTGAAAAATGGAAACCAGATTTTGAAAATGAACAACTTGGCAATTTGGCTCAATGTATTCCTCAATTTTGGGTGGGGAAATATCAAACAGCAGTGCAGTGGCTGCAGATAGCACCAAATCAATTCTGTGTGTTGTGATGGTGCACACAGGAATGTATGCAGACAAGAATTTAATTTCTGTGAGTTTTACTTACCTGTCATGAGTGACAAGCTCCTATTGACCATGCTTACTGGAAAACCTCAACTTAGGGATTCAAACCCTGACACCCTGCAGGCCGCCAGCCCGCAGGACCAGCCGCCTGCAGATTTTTGGGCAGGAACCAGAACAGGATTTGACTTTGGAAAATCCTTTAAAGCTTGATGAGTCAAAATCACCTACATCAACACTCCCCATGTTAAATGTTCCTGTTAGCTCAACCAATCAGCAGGTGGGTCTAGCCACAGAACCCAAAATAACTTGGGCTATCACAGAAGGAGAAACAAAGAAACTTCCTATAGAACGTGGGCTGCCCAGAGATGACCAACCCCACAACCCAACAAGAGAATTTGAGTATTCTCAGTTTGAACCAGCCAATGAATTAACTCCCACAATGGATGCCACCAAGAACTGGAAACCCCTAGTAGACGGTAACACCTGGGCCAAAGAAATTTTTAAAAGTTTACCCATGACAGATGGGCATACTTATACCCTGGACTGCCAGGAAGTTGTCCATTGCCATTCTTGCAATAAAGTGACATGAACCTTTGGTTCAACCAGGTTATTCCATATTTGATATTATTTCTATTTTATCTACAGTTTACCTCCCACGGTTCCGCACCTCACACCCATCAACCCCAAGAAACCGTGGACCAGCTGCCTGACCTTTATCACCCACCAGGAGCTCCCTACAGCCCAGTACATTTCACCGAGTTCCCCCCCAACCCAGAGTATTTGGAGTTCACCCTAGAGGAAATCCTAGTCTACGACCCTGAGGCAAGAACTGGAGAGACCAAGACTGTTTATAGGGAAGGCCACAAAATCACTATACCTCCCCTGCTATTCTGCAACAAGTACAACTACCTGCCCGCGTATTTGGTCCCAATGACTCTGCCTCTCATCCCACGGTCCGGCCGCCCACAAGAATCCGTTTCTGCCAATGAATCCACTTCCACTCAGATATTTGGAGTGATGTACATCACTCATACCGGCTTGATAGATTATATGGTACCTGCCAGCGGACCTTGGGCTCTCCTAGGAAAATTGTTATCTTATATTGTAAAGTTGGCCCCAATCTTGTGGTGGGCCCTCTCTGCCAGGCCTGCAGGCCATCCACCCGCAAGTTCCCAGGAACCCCCCACAGGCTGGATCCCTGACATTACCAGAAATAAATAAAGTTGATAACTTTGGAGATAATGTGGGGTTTATTCAACTACTAAGGTAGTTTTGAGCTATAACCCAGCTCATATAGGTGGGATGGGAATGCTGACATCAGCAGGGTGAATTCTGACAAGTAGCTCTTCAGAAGTGAATGAAATTTTCTGACATCACAAATCAATTTTTGTGCCCAAACACACTAAATTGCCTGATTTTTGGGTTTTCAGGCCTTATATGGCAGATTTTGGGTCCTGTTTGGAGGTGCACCTTCTTGGCCACCACCCACTTCTTGTCAATTGCTTGATTCAGGTTATAGTAAGTCTTCATTGGCGCTTTTGTTGCAACTGAACCAAAGATAGTTCTGTATTTGATTGGGAAAGACAACAGTCTAATAGAAAGGACAAGAATGAGAAGAATAATATAAGGTTTATTAATTGATATTGTGACTAATACAATATATGGGGAAAGCCACAAGGCCACCAGGGGGTGACACAGTGGCAGGTTCCATGTAAGGTTTGAAGCCAAGGAATAACTTGTGTAGGGATCATCAAAGTCAAATTGGCAGTGCTCTAATTAGGAGATAGTGCCCACAGTTTGACATTGCTATCAGATTGGTTCATGTTGTTAGATACGTCAAGGGGCAACTCATTGAGCGCCCCATGTGTATTGTGAGATATGTTGGCAGGCAAGAAGGGAATCTTGGTTGTAACACTTTCTTGCTGGCAGCCCCTTTTTGTTGGGTTTTCTTGGGGCAAATAATGCTGACCAAGATGCCTTTATCCATGACACTGGTAGGCTATTGTTTTTACAGCCCACATATTAAGGCAACCATGTTGAGAGTCTACCCCCAACAAAAGCTCTTACCCCAGGATTTGAAAATAAATTCACTAGGTCCTCACGTAACTCCAGGACATATTCTGAGGTAGTAATCCACCTAATTGGCCCCTTGGTCAACCTCCCAAGGAAAGTTGTTAATGAGAGATGCTCAGAATTCAGCCAAATGACTTCCATCAATGCACATTTCACCAGCCAGCCTGACCTTGGGAAAAAAAATAAAAGAGCAGAAAAGTGTTAATAACTATTCTCTCAAGACAACCAATGAATGACCCCCTGGTCCCAGAGCCATTCTGCTGTCCCATAATCCCAGAAAGATCTCCACCTGTCTCATGAAATCCTGACCTCATATTAAAACCAAGAAAGGGGGTATGTGGTGCTCCTGCTCCTGAAAGGACATCAAGGTGTGTCCTGGGTCAAAGACAGGGACTGTCTGGGTTAGGGTGGCATCCTCAGGGATACTAGTTCTCTGAAAAAGATAAAATAAAATCATTTGATGATTACAAAAGTGTGAACAGGGGTCAATATAGTCTTTATTAACACAGAAGGAAGATCCCCTTATAAATCTTCTGTGGTATAACTTGTACTTTATATTTCTATGCTCTTGCTCTGCTCTTCTTAGAAAACTTCTTATTTGCCACTGTTTTAGAGTTCTTTTGACTAGCTACTCCTTCAGAAAGGACTTCTGAACATTTTAAAAGACATCTGTTTATTCCAAACCAACCATACTTGTAACCATCAAGATGCAGATTAAGCACCCAAGAAAAGTTCCTGCTTGAAACCAAAAGATTTTCAAAATCCCCTTCAACTTTCCATCCAGCTCCCTTCATATTGTGCCCTTTTCCCAATGTTTCTGCCTTCAGAATGTCTTTCTTTGAAAGCTTAAGCTCTTGGCACTCACTTTTTCCTATAATAAAATAAGCTTAAATCTTTACTTTCTCAAAATCTAAAAGTATTAGCTCACTGTTTTATTGCTTATACTTTAAATTTTTGGCTTCCAACCAATATTATTCATCTGTAAGCATTCCCTAAACTTAATCAATGATTGCAGCGTTAAAAACCACAAAATTTCTGAATATCTTCTGCAATCCAACTAGGAAATCAATTTCCACTGCTCAAGTTGCTCAAAACATTAACACTTTGTGCACCAAAGCGTTAATTGGTTCCTGTTCCAGATCAAATCTTCTCTATCTTATGGTCTATACTTCTTAAATAAATAAATACTTCTTTATTTATCTATTCTTTTCCTTCTTTATTTATTTAATTTATTTTTATCTTTCTATTCATTTCATTTATATCTTTAATCTTTTTCTTGTCATCTTACTCTTTTTTCTTTAATTGATTTCTCTTTTCTAATCTCTTTCATGGACACTATAGATGACTTGCATCTATTACTTCTATTACTTCTCTCCTTTTATACTTTACAGATGTCTTCCATCTGGACTTCTCTATTACTAATGCCTTCAGATGTTCTTAATCTGAGCACTTTTCTATAGCTTCTTCAGATTTATTCCATACTGAAACTTTTCTTCCTATAGCCACTACAGATTTCTTCCACTTGGGCTTTTCTCTCTCTACTTGTAGCCATCATAAGTGTCTTTCACCAAGGCTTGCAGAGGCAAGCATTTACTCTCTTCCTGCTATTTTCTTCTCCTATTTACTCCCCAAGTTGTTATTTTGGGAATTCACAGAGTAACTAACTTCACTTTCTGGGAATTTCTCTGATTCCTTGGGTTCAGCAGCTGCTTCTATAGACAGCCACCCCTCAGGTTACCCCAGGCACTATATGTTTAGACAGTGACATAAAGGCTCTTTCTTAAAATCATCCAAAAGACACAGGCAGAGAAACCCATAGACCCTTTTGGCAGGAATTATCCAGCTTTATTTACATTTCAGCTGGTATTAGGATTTAAGTGCTTCTTCAACACTCCTTCATTCCAGGGCCCCAACTTATTAAAAAATCCCAGTTGGCCTTCTGGAAGGGCAATGTTGCCTCATCATCCTTCCCTTTCAAGGAAACCCTAGCTATATTATCATCCCAGCTGGTCTAAGGATGCTTATGCTATCTTAGAACAACCATCCCTGGGTACTCTCTTTACACTTCTCAGTTGCCAAAAGAGGGCTATCCTACTGGTACCCCAAGGCAAAACCAAACAACCAACATCTACCTCTCCCAGGCAAATATTCTTTTCTTGGACAACATCAGCTCATGCCTGCAAAACTGCTCCACATATGGATTCCCACAGGGTACTTATACCCTGCCATTCCAGAGTCAAGCTTTGTTGCTGTTTTGAAAATAAAGTGTTATCAACCTTTAGTCCACCCAGATTTTACCTTTTTATGCTTTAGTTTTCCATCACCTGCATACATCACCTTCAGGCCCCACAAGTCAACTCACTGACCCACCTGTAAATCTACAGCTAACTTGTACCACCCCCAGGATCATATTTTAGCCAATTAAACTTCATCAAATATCTCCCAACCTCTGACTATAAGGATTTTATCTTAAAAAATATCATATTGTCAGACTCCTTTATCCATACTGAAAAGCCTACTAGTATTAATAAATAAGAAGTTTGGTACACTATCCAGCCATCTCTGTTTAATAACAAATACAAATACCAGTCTGCTCATCTTGTGCCTATGGATCATCTTCCTATGCCCAAACCTAACCACCTGCCTGCTACTGCCCTTTCTGCAGAAACACTGTTCACCCAGCTCTCTGTTATTTTTTATATCATTCTCATGGGGTTGGTAGACTTAATGATGCCTGCTCCTGTCCCTTGATCATTATTGGGATGCTTTCTCTTTTCATTACTAAGTTAGCAAAAATTCTGTGGTGGGTCCTGCCCTGCCCACCATCCCAACCCACACCTGTGGCTGGTGGGCCATCCCATGGGACCTTGTATCCTGACACCTAAGAGCTGAGTACATCTACCATCAATTTTTGATACTTTTAAGCAATTTCACTAATGCACTGGCTGGTTATACATTACACAGTGTTTCTATTACTTGATGCTTACTTAAAAGACAATTTTATGGGCTTAAAAGAAGGGAAACCAAATAAACCCTTGTTTTATTTTCTAAAAAAACTTTTGTTCTTCTATTATAAGTCTTTAAATTTAATTACATGATTAAGATTTCTATTTTATACAATTTTTATATATTTTTCAATTAGCTTAGTGGCTATTTTAAATAAAATGTTTTAATTTTGATTGTGATTATAGTATATTTACTAACAGCAAAAAAGCTCCTGTATTTAAAAATAGTTGTCATTAATAAAAAAAACTATACTTCAGAAACAAACTGTTGAAATATTTCACCCCAGTATTTATACTTATCTTATATTACAGCAAAAAGGTGTGTATAAATATATTTTTCAATTGTCAAGGGTCTGGATGTACAAGCATTCTGGCTACTGCCAACCTACTTAACATCCAGCCATCACCCAATTTGGTGCCCTTCCAATATACCATTTGACATACCAAGAATGGTAACCAAGCAATATCAAATGACTGTCCAAGTATCCAGTGGCTCAAACCCATCCCGCACATGACCAACCCCTAGGTTTGATCCAACTAAATCTCCGCCACAGTCAAGTCTATATAAGTCTAAAGTATTAGCCAATAAAATATACTTCTCTTCTTTCTTAATTCCATATTTGAAGCTTCCTCAAAAGGCGCCCCTTATCACTGGTATCAGCTACAGTTTTTTGACCACAACCATGAAAGAGAAAATGACTGATCGAAACCCACCCACCTTTGCTCACGTACTCAACCAGGCCACGTCCCAGGAGACCTGGAAAACATACTTCCGCACCCACAACGTTGACAAAGATATAACTAGTGGATGTACCGTATTTGAAGGTCTGGTCATGCCCAAAGCATGTGCCAAGATAATTCAATACAGTTGCTCTCTTCAACCACAAACAAACGCACAACCACCTATCACAGGTGAAGTTACCAACACCAAATACATTGGTATCAATAAGTTCTTTGATAAAAACAAGGAAAACGTCATCAACTGGCTAGACCACTCAGCCGCTAAACTCCGCGCCAGCCGCATCCCTCATGAGAAATGGGTCCAGAAAGCCAGCAAGCGCCTGTACGAGGCCGCAGCTAACTAGTTTGCCACCTGGGTTGGCTCACAAACTGACAACCAGCTTGACAACTGGGAAGATTTCAAAGCGTACATCACGCACAATTTCTGTGTCACTGAATCCCTCCAAGACATTGCAATACAGCTCAGTAATCTTCCTCAGAAGACCACTATCACAGCTTACGCTAACAAATTTGAGGAACTACACTGCAAAATCCAAAACCCACCACAAGCTGACAATGTACATACCAGAGCCTCATTCATCAACAGAATGAAACCCTCTGTTGCTGCCTTCATCTGTCCAGAGGCCAACACCTCCATGCCCACGCTCATTGCAGAAGCCAAGCACGCGGAAAAACACACAAACATGGAATACTCTGCACGCAACAGAAATCACTCATCAAACAGAATTGGCAGAGAAAACTCTAATGGCAAAAAACGCCAAAACACCAATCATAGCAATGGCAACTCCAATTGAAACAATGGCAATCACAGCCAAAGCGCAAACTGCTCCCGTCCCAAGAAAGAGGACACCGCTGAAGTTAACAATGCTGAAATAGCAACCCACTATGAATCTGACCCCACATTCTCTGACCTCAAAGGTCTTGAAACAGAGGAACAGGGAAAATAGGAGGGAGAACAGGATTAAGTGCCCCTGTCTCCCCCCAACTTGACAAGAAATTGTACAAAGGCACAAAATTTGCTGCTTGCATCCCATGTGTCCTGCAATTCTCCATTTTTATGAACGTAAAAATTAAAGATCACTCACAACTTCTTGTCTACACATGCACTTACAAATCACATGCACATAAAATTTTATTTGACTCTGGTGCACAACACACCATGGTAAGCAAACCATTTGTAACCAAGTACAAAATACCAGTTGACAAATCCAACTTCAAATACGCCAGAATGGCAGATAAATCAGAGGTTCTACTCAAAGACAAAACAACTTCCTTCAGAATTGACCTCCAAGGTATACAAAATTCCATAAAAGGACTTGTCATGAACAACATAAACTATGACATTTTAGCAGGCATGGACTGGTTCACCCGAGTGAACCCCAGCATATGTTGGAAAACAAAAACCATGACCATCAAATGCAACAGAGTCAATTTTAACATCCTCAAAGAACCCAATGACCTCATTCTAAGAGACACAGTATTTTTCCAGGTCATAAACCAAGATGACTCAGAACATCTAACCAAAGATAGTACCCTCCACATAATGAGGTACACTGAATTCAATACCATGCAAACAACAAAGATCCAATGCCCAGAACTTGCAGCACTCCTAAATGAATACACCCATGTATTCAAGGAAGAACTCACCAAGCTACCCCCCAAACGGGAGGTCAAGCATGGCATCAACCTATGTAAAACCATGCCCAAGCCTGCACCCCTCTACAGACTCTCTCCCATGGAGACACAAACCCTCAAAAAACACACTGAGTACAATCTAGAAAAAGGATTCATTTGCCTGTCTGAATCCCCATGGGGGGCAGCAGTGTTCTTTGTAAAGAAAAAGGAAGGCACTCTTTGTCTAATAACTGACTACAGAGCACTAATGCAAGCACATTAAAGAATAAATATCCCCTCCACTCATAGAGGATCTGTTTGCAAGACTCTCAAGAGCCAAATTTTCTCCAAAATTGACCTCACCTCAGGTTACAACCAAGTCAAAGTGAAGGAAAAGGACATACCAAAGACTGTGTTTTGTACGCAGTTTGGATCCTTTGAGTGTAGGGTAATGAACTTTGGGATGACCAACGCTCCTGCAACGTTTGTCACCATGATAAACCAAGAGCTGAATGGCCTCTCAAATACATTGTGCTACCTCAACAATATCATCATATTTTCAAAAACAAAAGAGAAACACTTCACACATGTCTGCAAGACATTTGATTGACTTACAAAGCACAAAAATTTTGCAAACCCAAGTAAGTGCCAATTTATGGAAAAGGAACTCCTGTTCTTGGGTAACATTGTCTCTGAAAGTGGCATCAAAGCAGATCCAGAAAAAATATAAGCCATAAATAACATGCAACACCCCATCTATGTTAAACAAGTTAAATGCTTTCTCATAATGGTGGCTTACCTAAGGAAATACATCAAAGACTGCAGAAAGCTCACTGCACCAATCAATGACTTGATCAAGGGTAATGCTAAAAAGAAATTCATCTGGACACCAGAAAGTGATAAGAATTTCCAACTATTAAAACAATCTCTGATTGAAGCAACAATCTTGCAATACCCTAATAACAGCAGGTGCTACAAGCTTGAGTCAGATGCCAGTGACACTGCCATTGGCGCAGTCCTGCGCATCCGCCGGCCAGGGCAGCAAGACTTCCTGCCATTATGTTACAAAAGCAGAAAACTGACCAAAACTGAGCAGAGATACCCAATACACAATAAGGAATTGCTAGCAATATATCACACATGCAAGAAATGGAGATGTTATTTAGAAGGACATTTAAACGTCTGAGTTCTAACTGACCATAAATCCTTAATCTATTTCAAAACTCAGAACACAGTTGCACAGCAGCAAACCAAATGGATGTCCTTGCTGGAACAGCTTAACCTGGACATCTGATACAAAAAGGGGCAGAGCTGGTCATGGCTGATGCTCTCTCTAGACTATGTCAGCCTAGAGAGGATCACCCTGACCACCTGGACCCTAACTGGCCAAACCTGTACAACACTGAGTATAAAACCAAAGGAAAAGACTCATTAACACACCAACTAACCCACAATAAACTATTAAGGGACAAAAAGCACTTCCATGTATCAAATGGCACTGTATAACAAATCATTAACAACAAACATGTCCTGTACATCCCACTCACACAAAGAGTTGACATCATATTAAGACATCACTGCCTACTAGGCCATACAAAGGCTAACAACCTATACCTCACATTAAAAGAGATAGTATGGTGGCCCAACCTCAAATAGGATATAGTTGATGTTCTGAAAAAGTGCACAGTGTGCGAGAAATACACCAGCACAAAGGCTCCTCAGCCAACGGTCAACCCAGTACCGGATCCTGAACCATTCAAGATTTAAGGGCTAGACGTAGTGGGCCACTTCCCAGAAACAAAGACAAACCAACATTTCTTAATTGTAGCTATTGACTTCACCACACACTGGCCCATCTGCTGGGCAACAAAGGACCATAAAGCAGAGACCATCAACCGATCCATTAACAAAGCAATCATAGCCAACTACAGCACTCCAGACTACATAATAACTGATGGAGCAACAGAGTTATCAGGTCACATAGTAAATGACAACTTAAAATCCAAAAACATTAAACATTCCACAACCTCTCCATACAGGCCACAGGCCAATGGCAGAGTGGAACGCCTCAACGGCAGCCTTATCAGGACCCAAGAGAAAATAATGAATGGCAAAGCCAAAGACACATGGCCACTATACGTGAAACATGCATTACTAGTATCCCAAGTC
The DNA here is from genome assembly GCA_014839935.2 of Entomophthora muscae. Classification (NCBI taxonomy): domain Eukaryota; kingdom Fungi; phylum Entomophthoromycota; class Entomophthoromycetes; order Entomophthorales; family Entomophthoraceae; genus Entomophthora; species Entomophthora muscae. Next base: position 54,312 of record QTSX02000807.1, on the reverse strand, counting down.
CGCACCAATCAAGGAACAGGCTATTCACTGTTTGAGCTAACCTACGGGTACAAACCAGAAATAATTACCCACAACAAGCAGCCATACATAAAAATCCCCCCAGGGAAACCCCCCACAGTAGAACAAGTACCAAATCTACAACACATACGCCTCAAAGCTAAAATAGCAGAAATAAAGAGGCTCAAAACACAAAAGGTAACCTCCACAGAGGAACCACTTCCCATTGATCCCCTGTCTGGGTTCTAGCTGGCAATAGAAAGAAACTAGACTCAGTACACCAGGGACCAGGAAGAATCATCAAGTACAGACCAGATCACAACACCTATCTAGTAAAATTCCAAGGTGCCTAAACCCCAATTGTCAAGAAATACCACAGAACCCATCTCCGCCTCAGTAAAGGAGAACACTCGACCAGACTGGTTCCAACTAGTAAACAGCTCCAGGAGCATCAGGCGGCAGCCGTTAAGACAAAGCCCCTTCCTGATGCACCAGAGTAACCCCTTAAGGGGGGTGTCGAGGGTCTGGATGTACAAGTATTTGGGCTACCACCAACTCACTTAACATCCAGTCATTGCCCAATTTGGTGCCCTCCCAATATACAGTTTGACATACCGGAAATGGTAACCAAGCAATATCACATGACAATCCAAGTATCCAGTGGCTCGAACCCATCCCGCACATGACCAACCCCTAGGCTTGATCCAACTAAATCTCCACCACAGTCAAGTCTATATAAGTCTAAAGTATTAGCCAATAAAATATACTTCTCTTCTTTCTTAATTCCATATTTGAAGCTTCCCTGAAAGGTGCTCCTTATCACAATGTTTTATTAAAATTTTAATGCTATAAAAATAAGCGTATTACAATTATTAAACCTGATTTTTATTACACATTTGATTTGCTTGAATTTTCATGTATTTTACTTATTAAAATAATGCTTTTTTGATTTAGATTAATTGTTAAAAATAACTTAATGTTAAGGCAACCAAGTAAGTTATTTATATAAATATCATGATCAAGCTAGTTTCCAAATGTATAAAATCAATTATAACATAATTTAGAGATATTTTTATATAAAAGTTATAAATTGGAGAAATATTCATTGAACTACCAGGTGGCCTTATATTTGTGTAAGAAAACTAAAAACTATTATATTGGAATAATATAGGGTTAAATCTCATTAATAGCAGTGCCACATGATTTCAGTTTGTCTCAATAAAAGCAGGTAAAGATAACTCTCAAGCCACTTCGGCTTAGAAGTAGAACATCAGCTGTTCTTGACGCCAGTTTAATTGGAACACTCCAAAGTATTTAATTTAGGCCAAAATGCTGACAAACCCTATCTGATGCCAATCATATTTGATTGATGATGTGAATGTTAAAAAGCAACTTAATATTGGGAAGTGTTAGTGTGGCACAAAGTTTAATCTATGATTATTTGCTATGGTAAGTGGCAAGGATCTAAGCTTGGGGCCAATAAACAGCAAACAACATTACATAGGATATACTTGGTGGCATAAAACTTTTGGCTCATCTTTGAATATATTCCTTAAATTCACTGAAATAACCCCTGCAAATAGTGGATTGAGGTGGCGACAAGGGGCAGGATGGGCAACCAGCAGGCCGGCTATACATCAGCAGGATCAGGTAGATTACCAAAAGAAAACACTAAAATACAGTATCGCTAAGTCACTTTAAACTTAAACGCACGCTTGGCAGAGGGAATTTTGGCAAAGTTAGGCTTGTAGAATATCGTGAAAGTGGCGTTCAATATGCACTGAAATACTTTTCAAAAGACGACCTGATACGCCGACGAATGGGTGCCAATGTATGTGTTGAGCGAGACATACTTGAAGCAATTCATCACCCCTTCATATGCAACATGCATTTCTCATTTCAGGACGACTACCATCTATACTTAGTTTTAGATTATATGGAAGGAGGCGATCTACGATTTCATTCGTCTCGACGAGTTTTTTCTCCCTCAGAACTTCTCTTTATTGCTGCCGAGCTGGCTTCTGCTTTATGTTTTTTACATTCGAAGGGGATTGTACATCGAGATGTCAAACCTGACAATATACTCCTTGATGCTCAAGGTAATTGCCTAGAATAACTGTTACTAAATTGATATAGGTCATGCATATTTGACGGATTTTAATGTAGCCACATATATAGGGAATGATAAATTAGCATCTCACACTGGCACTCCACAGTATATGGCCCCTGAGCTTGTCTTGGGCCGAGGTTATGGCCACGGAGTTGATTGGTGGGCTTTGGGGATAACCTTATATGAACTCTTATTCAAACGCATTCCGTTTAAAGGAAACCTCAAAAAACATAGAATGTCAATCGTAAATCAGCCCATCCAATGGCCAAATTGTGCTACACCATCACCCCTCCTCAACTTGCTTAAAATTCTTCTTGTGAAAGATCCTGCTCTGCGCTTTCCAAATCATTCATCCTTAAAGGAATTCAAGGCACATCCATCTTTTTCTCAAATAGATTTTGAAAAACTGGGTTCAAAGCAGCTCATACCTTCCTTCTGTCCCGATGTTACGAAGCTCAATGTTGAATCAGGATTAGATCTTGAAGAGCTTCTTTTAGATGAACTTCCTCTTGAATCCATTCCGACTAAGCGTAACTTTAATACCATCAAACGCATGCCAGAAAAGCTTTTGTTTCTTGAGTACTCCTTTCGCGATTACAATCTAAAGATTGATCCTCCTGTAGAGCCAAAATTTCAAAAGAACTTTTGTATTTCTCCTCCGCCTGCTGGTTTTTTGCGTCGAGTAACACGCTCCTTTAGTGGCGGGTTCCCACAATCCCAAACCGACGGTCTTAAAAATTGCTATGCATCAAGACCCTCCTTCATCACCAGGCTGCGCCTGAAGAAATCAACTATGTCGATCCGTCCCAATCAGATTTGACTTAGTAAACTCACATTCATGAAAACATGGAGCTGAACTTGGTTTAGTTGATTATGAAATTCTTCCATCTATATGGTAAGGTTGACTAGCATGCTATACCAAGCTAACCAGTATATTTTAAAAAAGTGTAAGGGCTAAAATCAAAAAGATGACTTTTCCTCTTAAGGAGATCTTGAATTTATATTTTACCGACTGTTAAAATGATATTCTGTTTAAATTTATTCAAAATAAGTGAAAAGTTAGGAACATGCTCCTAATTATTACTGGTGGTTTATCTTATTTTTATGGCTGGCTATTTCAAAATAATCTATCAATATTTTATAAAATATACCACAAGCCCTTACCATGACTTACGAAACTAATTGAAAGAAACTTTTTAAAAACCATTTGTTTAAAGATTTTTATGCTTGAAATATACTATTTGATACAATAAGGCCTTAAATAGTTACTTGGCTTTAGAGCCTTGAAATTAGTATTATTATTTGATAACAAAAATCATTAGAGCTGTGTAACCAAGTATCAGAAGCATTCTGATGAAATCCATCAATTAGCAAAGAGCTGGTTTAAAGTATAAATTAATGGTAGAAATGCTTTAAATAGCACAGTAACCATGCTGGACCGTTCACAGCTGTTGAGATTGATAAATAAAATTCAGCTCAGAGAAAACATAAGTTACACACTAAATGAATTATCAAGGAGCAACTTTTGAACCTCCAATCTTCCATATCAGCAATCCTCATACTCTCATTCACTGTAAAGATATTTCAGTCATATAATGTCAGGAATATTCCTGACAACAACCTTTTACAAGACAAGATTTTGTGCGCAATCAATCTTAACAGACAAGACAAAAAATTGCAGCAGTTCCCCCTGATTGGGAAACTGCTGCAAAACAACAAGTTTTTGAAAAAGAATTTAAAAATTTGGGTTTTACACCCCACCCGCCAGCCTCCCAGCCAGCCGGCGGGAGGCAGCGCACCCCCCACAGCAGGACTGTCCACCCCTGCCAGATGGGGAAACTGCCAAATTGGGAAACCAAAAAGTCAATTTCCCCAAACCCAAAAGGAGGGGAAAGTGCTGCCCAAATTTGGAATCTACCAAATTTGGATGGGACTGACAGGCTGCCCTGCAAAGTCACCAATGCAGTAATTGCAGAAGTGGAATTTGGGTGCATGACTGCGCCTGAAGAGACACCAAACCAATGCAAGTCAGAGATTAACAATTCATTGCTTGCAAATCCCCTCCAATCCCACTTCCAAAAGGGAATTCCAGACAGCACCAAGGGTTTTGGGTTCCCTGTTCAATGTTTTTCACTATTCATGCCCTACCAAGGCTGATAGTATATAATAAAGCTCAATCACTTGATGATAGTTTGTGCTATCATTGAGAGAATTACCCCTCAAAAGTTATCACATAAATCAACCAAGACTTTTACTCTTCAGAAAGTTAAAGACACTAAGCTTTGTCTTCCCTTCCCCAGGACTAGAGGATGAATCACCTTATCTTCTCGGCTGTCCTTACAGCCTGCCTTGGGATTGGGGGTCACCAACACTATCAATTGCATGGGCCATTCAATAATCCAACTGGTGAGTACTTTTACAAGGAGCCGGCACAGCTCAACTCCTCCAATCAGTATTCCTGGACTACACTGGTTTTGCCCCACTCCACTCAGTCTGTAGCTATATATACCCTAGTATACTACATAATCATGTATTTTGCTGGTAATTTCAGATGTTATAACATACACATAAAGGTCTTTTGATGAATGATGGCGGTCTATCCCATTGTGACTGCGCTCACTGGGTTCCAAGTGGCCAACTTGGTACCCTACTTAGCTAAAATACTCCCCCAATTATTAGGTCTTTACAATAACAACCTGCCACACTATTCTTCCCACTCATACTTGATTCTTCAACCTTAGAAAGATCAAACCACAATAACTTAAGCTTAAAAATCTAAATATCTCTCTCAATAAAAGTGTTTTTTGCTCATTTATTTCTTGCTTTCCCTGAGTAGATTATCTCTCATCACTGGTAGCACCTTGTTTTCAATCACACCTGAATAAAATGCCAAATACAACTGGACTGCTCACTATCATGAAGGTCAAAAACCAGGCCACATCTTTGGACACATGAAAGAACATTTTTCTTCCTTATAATTTTGATAATGATATTCCTGCAGGACACACTGTCTTTTAAGGATACATCATACCCAAGGCATGTGCCAGTGTTATCCAACCCAGCTGTACCCTACCACCACAGCTCCCCCAGGTGAAATTGCTTCTGCCAAGTACATTGGTACAGAAAAATTATTTGATAAAAGCAAAGAAAACGCTCTAAACCAGCTTGATACCACAGCAGCCAAACTTTGTGCTAGCCACATCCTCCACTAGCATTGGGTTCAGAAATCCAGAAAATGTCTCTTTGAAACTGCTGCTAACTGGATTATCACTTGGGCAAGCTCTCAACCTGATGCCCAGCTCAACAACTGGGATAACTTCAGAGCAGACATCATCAAAACCCTTTTCATCATCAAATCTCTCCAGGATATTGCAATCTAACTTAGTGAGCTCCTTCAAAAATGCAAAAATTGCTGCATATACCAGCAGATTCAAAGGGACCAGATGTAAGATTCAAAATCTGGCACAAGCTGACAATGTACTGTTGCAACTGAACCAATTAGAGCTCTGTATTTGATTGGGGAAGACAACAGTCCAATATAAAGGACAGAAATGAATAGAATAAGGTATTGTTTATTATAGAATATTGTATTAATATACTATATGGGGAAAGCCACAAGGCCACAAGGGGATGGCATAGTGGCATGTTCCATGTAAGATTTGAAGCCAAGGAATAACTTGTGCAGGGATCCGTAGGTCAAATTGGTAGCACTCCTAATTAGGAGAAAGTGTCCACAGTTTGACATTGCCATCAGATTGGTTCATGTTGTTAGATACGTCAAGGGGCAACTCATTGAGCACCCCCTGTGTATTTAAGATACATTAGCAGGCAAGGAGGGAGACTTGGTTGCAACATTACCACCCTTAAAAAATTATTTTTAATAAAGAAATAAATAACTTTGATGATTTTGTAACTTATTTTTATTTTATTGTTTATTCTATTATGTGAACAAAAATACACCAAAAACAGTTAATATTTGTTAGTTTGCTTAACTTTAATTAAACATAATATGAAAAAATATAGCAGATTTTTGAAAAAAATTCTGCAGTGCTGAGGCTATCACTGATAATATCTACAGTTTTCTTAATTGGCAGCATGAATTCAGCATATTTTTGCTAACCATTTTTTGTAATTCAACACTTTTCACTTCTCACATAATTTTTTTTACTTTTGTATAATAAGAACAACTGAATTTTTAATATGTTGTATTTTCAACTTTACTCTTTCATAATTTTTGTTTTAAAAAATCAATCCCCAAAATTAATGTCTTTGCATATGTGTTTTACCTTTTAACTTGTTGTTTTAACCTCTGATAAACTAAACACTTTTACCCAGTTTTTTATGTTTGTATATCCAATAAAAGACCTATAAGTTTAAAGTTTTTTATGATGCTTTAATAGTTGTTTTATTTTTGATGAATGCAGTATTTTATTTTAGAACTTGTTACTTATTATTTATAAGACAAGGATACCCCAAAGAAGTCAAAAGAAATCAAGAGTTCTTTCAAGGCTCCCAAGACTCTTAAGCAAATGCCTGCTTCTTCCAAGAATTCTGCCTTCAAGCCCTCCCTAGAGAAGAGCCAAAATCACTCCACTGGGGGCAAGGAATCTGATGGGTCTCTTACTGACCACAGCTGCTGCAACTCAGCATCAGATAAGGAGCCCACTAATAAGCAGCGCCCAACTCAAAAGTCCATCCAAGGGTAAGTCTCCCACACATGAGGAGCACCACAAAAAGCCCCCTTCTTTCCCCCCTCTACCAAGCTCCCCTCATTTCAGCTCATCTAGAGATGATCTCAAACTGCGCACTAATTACCTTCCTGGATTCTGACATGCTTGTTATAGCCTTTATGACCTTTTTTCGGCCCACAATATTTGCAATGTTGATAAAAAGTTTAAGATTTCTTCCTCCTTGCTAAAATAATTCCCAATTATGAGCATCAAAGGTGGGCTAATAATGGTGGTAAATGGTTATATCTTTTCCTGAAATAATGTCAACCAGGGCTTCAAGAGCTGGACTATACCTTCAAGGACCACTCCTACCCAGTGCAGCTCAAAACGAGCACTGGGATAAGGTGCAAACAATTAAGGAAAAATATACCTGTATCATGCCCAAAACCACCATAGCCTGCCTTCTCAAATGGTTTCTGGTGCAGGTGATGCTCACCTCCAAGGATCTTTGTGGCGCTCCTGCTCCTAGAATGTCATCAAGGTGTGTCATAGGCCAAAGCCAGGTACTGGCTGGGTTGGGGTTATCATCCTCAGGGATAGTTGTTCTATGGAAATGACAGAACTGAATTATCTAAACACTCTAGAAGGTATTCACCATGCCCCCCAATCATCATTAGCAATTGATAACTAGGGGAAAAATATTTCACAGAAATGCATGTGCTATAAAAGCAGCTTCATTATCTAGGGGACCATTTTTCATGATAATCCTAAGTACAACAATATCCCAGATCTCAAGGGTATGGACACTGCATTACTTATCCCCCAGCCAGGCATTTTTATAAGTAAACAGACTAAAGTTCTGACTCTTCTGATCCTCTTAACCAGCTCTACAATCCTTATCACAAGAGAAGTTCTATGTCACAAGAAGGGATAATAGGGGTCAAGATAGTCTTTATTAACAGAAGGAAGACCCCCTAGAAATCTTCTGATTTGTCACTGTTTTGGAATTATTTTGAACAGCTAATCTTTCAGAAAAGACTTCTTGACGCTTTAGAAGACATCTGGTTACTAGAAACCAACCAGGCCTGTAACCATTAAGATGAAGATTTAGCTCCCAACTAAGATCTCACTTTCAACCAAAAGATTTCCAAAAGATCTCATAACTTTCCAGATAGCCTCCTTCTTATAGTGTCATTTTCCCAACAGTTCCTCCTTCAGAATGACTTTCTTCAAAAGCTTAAACCATTGATGCCCACTTTTTCCTATAATCAAATAAGTTTACACATTACTTTACCAAAAGCTTAAAGTATTGATTTGCTGTTTTCTTGATTATAATCAAGCTTCTAGCTTCCAACCAATCATATTCATCAGTAAAAATGCCAGAACTCAACCAATGATTGTAGAGTGTGAAACTAGACCATATATGAAGTTCTGCTGCAATCCAACTAGGAAATCTGTTTCCACCGCTCAAAGTGTCAAATCTTCATGCACCAAAGAATTAACTGGTTCACTGTTCCAGCACCAGTCTTCCCCTCATTCAACCTTAACAAATTTAAATAGTATAACACTATTTAAATTGTTCTTTTTGAACCTCTTTAAAGTTTTCCTCATATATTTTCCAATATAGTAAATTCCAAGGAGAACTTCCCACCAAAACAGCTTTGTATCCAGCTCTCATAACAACATACCTTTATCTACCCTAGGAGCTTAATAAATAAAACTCTTACCAACAATTTTATCAACATTACTTCTTGATTTCACTACTAAATCAAAGTGAAACATTCCACTTCTCTCCACCTTAGCAAATCAATTTGGCAAAACCTTGGCTCATTTCTCCGGACCACTAGTCCTTCTGTTCCTTCTGCTAGTTCTTCTCCAATAGCCTTCTTCTATTTTTTCTTCTCCTTCTGCTTTAGTGGTCTTCTCTTCCTTTTTCTGCTACTTCTCTGTCCAAAACTGTCACTTTTCTGTTCTAACTACAACTGCATCTTTTCTGCTTTAACTACAACTGTATCTTATCTGCCTTTTTCTTCTTCTTCTCTGTCCAAAACTGTCACTTTTCTGCTCTAACCTCAACTGCATCTTCTCTGCTTTAACTAAAACTTTATCTTCTCTGGAAGACTTCTCATAATAATTCTTCTATTACTTCTCTGTCATCTTCCAGTCCTTCTGCAAGTCCTTCTCTGACATCTTCCAGTCTTTCTGCATGAACCATCAAGGTTATGTCCTTCTCTATGAAACATCAAGGTTCTGTCCTTCTCTGCAGTCTACATACAAACACCTCAGACTCAGGACATAAGCCTCCACAAGTGAGTTAGCATCTGACTAGGCCTCCATCAGTAATCACCCCTTTAGGCCATCAACTAAAGACAATCCTAATGTCTGTGCAGTTGTTTTTTTACTCACTCAAGTGGTTATTTTGAGCTTTCAGTTGCAAATTAACCAACTTTACTTCCCAGAAATCTTTCAATTACCAAGTTCTGCAGCTGCTTCCCCGGGCAACTACCTTGATAACGTTCCTGGGCATATTCATGCCTCTCTGGTGACTTCAAGACCTCCTCAAAGCTACCCAGAAGACATAGAAAGAGAAACTTTGCCCCTAAACTAGGTAAGGTTTGCCACCTGCAGACCTCCTGCAAGTGGCCAAAGGATCTCAGAGATACCTCAGCTCATCCTTTCCTAGTAGCCATAAGTTACCTACTAGGTTGGAGTACCATTCAGGGACTCCCCTAGATCATGCCTCTCCTTACAAAAAATTATCTATCTTAGGCCACTATCCCTCACTTGGCCAACATTAGCCCCACCTTCAAAACTGCCCAACATGTGGTTCATCACAAGCTTTCTGCCACCCACCTGGACCTGCTTGGTATAAGCATCTTTCCACCTCTAATCTGAAGAGGGTTCTAACCAATAATCAGTTGATGAGCTTTGTGAGCAATAGGTGTCAAACCTCAAATCCCCTGGCCAAGGGCATCATCAATATCAAAGACCTAGTCCTCTGAGATGCCCTCAAGAAGACAGAGGATGGAGAGATATTCATGCTCCATGACAATGGGCAGGAAGTGGAGGATAGGATTGACGTGTATATACTTCTAGGAAGTATAATAAACAAGATAAAGGCAGAATTTAAGAAGATAATGATACTTTATTGGATATGAATATAGGGCATTATATATTATCATGGAAAGCCACATACTGTCCATGTACATTATGAAAGTCAAGGGGCTTATCTGAGTAATGTTCCTCTTAAGTCACAAGAATTATTCAATTTGTGTTCTGCTTAGGATCTGGATTGTTTAATCCCTGTAATAGATGACCAAATGATAGTAGTACCACTGACTTAATGAATAGTTAGTGAGCCATTCAGTGACTCATTTGGTGAGCTACTTGGGGTGTTAATTCCCCAAGAGGGAGTAATCAAAGATGTTGCAACATCCCCCCTGGGGTGCTGGAAGGTGGAACATTGGGAACTTTCTTGAGAGAGTTGGGGATGCAGGCTTGGTATTGATCTAGTTTGGTGTTAGGAACAGGGAGCCTGGAATTTTGTTGAGCTTTTCTTGCTTTACATAGGCAGAGGCAGTTGTGGTGCATACGTTTTAATTCAGTTCAAGCGCCATTTCCTTTGATGAGGTAGGTATTGTTGGGTTTGACCTCCATGACAATTTGTTGCCCATGTAACCCTGGTTCTAACTTGTGCTGATTGTGGTTGACAACCCAGATTTTGTCCCCAACTTGGAGTCTTTCTTGCTGTAGGGGGATTGCCTCTCTCTTAACTCTTTTTTGTTCCATGTCTTCCTGGTCTTTCTTAGCATGTTGTACATTAGGATCACTGTTGTCTGGCACCTTTTTGGGAAGAGGTAGTTGTGGTCCTGCAGTTGTAATAACAAGAGTGGGATTTTTCCCATAGACAAGTTTATTGGCTTTTGCCTGTATTGTGGTTAACCTGAGTTCTGCATACCATGAGTGCTGTGGGTAACATGTTGACCAAGGCTTTTGGATTGTTAGCAGATAATTTACTGAGGGCCTCAACTAGTGAGCTGTTTAGTTGTTTCACTCTTCTATTTTCTTGAGGGTGGTACAGGCTGACTGTGATGTGTTTTATTCCATTCTTGGAAAGATAGATATTGGTGTCAATGGCCTTAAGTTTGGTGCCTCTGTCTGTGATCAGAAGGTCAGGTTTCCTGAACTTAGCTATGATTTCTTTCCCAATAAATTGCCTCACATTATTGCCTTTGTGTTATTTTGTGGCTTGTACTACAGGCCAACTGGTTGCATAGTCAATTGCTGTTATGATGTACTTATTGCCTTTGTGTTATTTTGTGGCTTGTACTACAGGCCAACTGGTTGCATAGTCAATTGCTGTTATGATGTACTTATTGCCCTTGTTTTCACCAGGCATTGGTACCACAATATCCAATTACAATACCTTGAAGAGTTATGTGATGGATACAGATACTACTGACTTAGGTGGTGCCTTGGTTTGGGCGTACTTCTCACAGACTTTTCATTGTTCCAGTATCTCTCTGATATCATCTAGCATGTTGGGCCACCAGTAGCGTGCCTTGAGATATTTGTGCAAGTTACTGCTACAAGTGTGTCCCAGGTCTCTATGGTATCAGAGGATTATGTCAATCTTTTGTGTTGACGGGACATAAGGTACAGTGTCACCATTTGAAAGTATACACTGTAGTGTGCTATGTACGTTTTTAAACAGATGTTTGTTCTTGAGGACCTTCTCTTGGATGTCCATTGGGGTACCAGGTGGGAACTTCTCTTGGAGGTTCCCCATGATCAACATGGGCCAATCAGGATTGCCATCAGCGCATAGAACATGTTTACTGTATAGCCTTGAAAGGGCATCTTCAGCAAGCATTTCCTTTCCTGGCTTGTATTCAATTTGCATTGGATATCTCTGTATGAGGCTCATCCATTTGGTTTGTCTTCTTGAAAAATGCTGTTGTGTCTTGAAGAACATCAATGATTTGTGGTCAGTGAGTACTTTGAATGTTTGGACTCCTTCTAGATAGCATTGTCACTTCATGATTCAGTGCACAATAGCTACCAATTCCTTGTTGTATATGGGGTCATTTTACTTGCTGTTGGATAGCTTTCTTGACTCATACTCCACTGGGAGGAAGTCCTTTTCTACTGTCTGGATACAGAGTACCCCTCCTATGGCATAGTCAGATGCATCAGTTTATAACTCATATATTTCTTCACAATTCAGGTATTGGAGGATAGGGGCAGTGACCATGCATTCTTTTAGTTATCAGAAGTGTTGATCCCTTAGTGGTGTCCACAAGAACTTGGTTGTTTTTTCTGTGATGGCTGAAATGGGGCCATCAGTACACCCCAGTCAGGGATGAATCTTCTAACATAAGCTATCATGCCTAGGAAGATACAGAGCTTGCTTTTATTTCTGGGGGCTAGCATTTTGATTATGGCACATATCTTCTCTGGATCTGGTTTGATTCTGTCCTTGCTGATGATGTGTCCAAGGAATGGGAGTTTGGACTAGAAGAAATCACACTTTGATGGTTTGGCAATGAGTTGATTTTTTGAGAGTGTGGAGGACCCAGCAGACGTGTTCCCAGTGTTGCTTTAAAGTTGGGCTGTAGATGATTATGTTGTCCAGGTAGATGATTTCTTGTTTTCCAATGTGTTCTTTGAAAACTTTGTTCATGAAAGTCACAAAGGTGCTGGGGATGTTCTTCATACCAAAATTGAGAACAAAACATTCAAACAATCTGTATTTGGTTCTAAATGCAGTCTTTGGGATATCTTCAGGATTTACGCAAATTTGGCAATAGCCTGCTGTCAAGTCAATTTTTGTAAAGATTTGGGATCCCCCCAGGGCGTCAAAAAGGTCATCAATAAGGGGCATGGGATACCTGTTCTTAATTGTGACCTTGTTGATTGCCCTGTAGTCTGTGACTAGGCAGAGCTTCCCATCTTTCTTTGCTACAAATAAGACAGCAGCACCAAAAGGCGATTTTGAGGGTCTAATGAGGCCCTTTTTGAGAGCTTTGTCCAGATAGGCTTTCAAAGCGTTGTCTTATTGGGGCGTGAGGCGCTAGATAGATTATGCCTTTGGTACACTTCCCTTGAGGTCAATTTTGTGTTATATACCACAGTCAGGTGGTAACCCTGGTAAGGTTTCCTGGAAAAAAGAGGGAAAACCACTGAATAGTTGTTCTAGGATGTAGTCCTTCTCACGTCTGGCTTCTGTATTTTTGAAATGGATAACCTTGTACATGCAGGTGTTCCAATTTATTTTGCTGGGATCAGTTTCTTCTTCTGTCTTCATGATCTTTACTAACATGTGGTCTCTCATAAGCGTGTCAAGATGAGTTGGGTAGACATGGTGGTGCACCTTACCTTGTTTTATGGTGAGGGTAGTGCTATCCCAGTTGATATGAGGCTTGGTCTTTCTCATCTAATCCAAGCCAATTATAATATTGTATTTAGGGATTGGTATGATAGGGCCACAGAGTGTAGTCTGAACATCTCAAATTTGGATGCGGAAAGGTTTCACTTCCTTGGTGACTGGTGTGCTTCTATTGTCTGCCATGATAACTCTTTTGATGTTACTTTGGACTGTGGGAATTTTCATGAGGTTGGAAAATTTCTTGTCAACAAGAGATTGGTCTTCTCCAGTGTCAAACAATGCTGTACCTTGATACCTACAAAAAAAGAAAGGATAAGTGAGGAGTTTATTTCCATTTTGGACAGCAAACAGTAAAGGATTGCTGGAGGTGACTTGGATCACTGTGATTGAATCCATGTCTTGGTCTCTGTACAAGTCTTGTGAAGTAGGGGAGGGCGGCTTTCCTAAGCACTCCCCTGAGCTTTTCCCTCATTGTTGGTGTCTTCAGTACTTGCTTGATTAGCTTGAGCAGTGTGAATTTCATTGCAAGGATGCTTATTATTAGCTCAGCTGTTCTGCTTATTAAGGCAAGGGTCCTTCTTGGCTGTAGGACTCTCCTTGCGCTTTTTTGTTGCATGTAGATTGTCGGACTTTTGAGCTGCGCGCTTTCCTTCCAAGAATATGTCTTTGAGGTTCTTGCACTGGGTCATGTCAAACTGACGTCTAATGTGTGTGGGGAGGCCATTGTAGAAGTCTAAACATGGCACAGGTTTGTTAAAGTTGATGGTGTTGGGGGCCCAGTCATGTAGGCTTTTGTATGCTGCAATTTAATCCTCAACAGTTCCTGCCATTTTGAAAGTTCTGAGATCTGTCATGATTATCTTTTCAGAGTCTTTCATAGAGAACTTCTCAAGGAAGGCAGCTTTGAAAATTTCCCAGCTTTCTTTTTGGTCAGGGTGTTGGTCAAACCATTTTCTTACAAAGCGTGAGGCGGCCCCAGTGACACGGAAGGAAATTTCAATGGCCCAATGTCAGCAGGGGTAACCCACTTGTGTAAATTTGCTTTGGGTGCTGTTGATCCAGAGGGTGGCATTTTCCCGGTGTAACCCTGCAAACATCCCAATTTCTGCTGTGCACAGACATTGAAACACAAGGTTAGGTATCTCAGGTGGCTGTGGGCCTGAAGCAGTTGGAGGCAAGTTCAAGAGTTTACAAGTGTGGAGGAGATTGTACTATTTGGTAGGGACAATGACGTTCTTGAAGATGGTGTAACCCATAGGAACGTCTTGTCCTTCTTTGTAATCTCTCCAGCCTGCAGGGAGGGCCATTTGTTGGATCTTTTTCTTAGGAGGAATTTTTCCTTCAAGTTATGTAGGTGTGGATAACCCACCTGTGCTACCAGTGTTGTGAATATACTTCTAGGAAGTATAATCAACAAGATAAAGGGGAAATTTAAGAAGAGAATGATCCTTTATTGGATATGAATATAGGGTATTATATAGTATCATGGAAAGTGTCAGGATACCAGGAGTACTGTGGAGCTCCAGCGGGTAAGGGAGGAGTCAAAGCAGGTACTGGCATGGCCCACCAGATGATGGGACCTAACTTTACCAGGTAAGAAAGAGCCTTCCCAGCCACAGCCCAAGGTCCAGCTGCTGGCAAGGCGGAGTCAATCAATAATGTGAGTGCCAGGTAAAGTACTTCCAGGAATTGACTACTCTGGCCAGTGGCATCAGAAGTGGGTGGGGTTGAGATGGTTGGTTTGGGTGTTGGAGGTGGTTTCATGGGGACCAGGTAGGCAGCAGGATTGTTGTACTTCCTGTTCAAGATCAAAGGGTAGATGGTGATTTCTTTGCTGTCACAGACAATTTGGTAGGGTTCCTTGGGTGCGTTGGGCAGGTGTACCACTGCAAGTCTTCCAAAGTCCAGGGTTTGTGATCAGGATTTGAGGGATACTCAGTGAAATTTACAGGGCTAAATGGAGCATTGGGAAGACAATAGTAGTCAAAGGCTTTGGGGTTGTCAACTGGAGTCTGGCTATCTATCCCAGTGGATGGGTGCTGACGCTTGAGTGTATGCAGATGGAAGAGTATCAAAAACATGTATGGAAACAGATTGTTGAACCAAAGGTTCATAACAACTTTATTTGGTAAGGATGACAATACATAACTTTTTCAGGTGCTTCTGATTTATATAATTACTCACATGCAAGTGCCTCTGGGCATTTTTCTGGTACTATCTGGGTGGCAAGGCTTGACATCTCAGGTTCTGCTGTTTGGTTGGCTGCTTCATGGTCATTTTTGGGATTTTCAGGAACAGTTGTTTGGCTTTTTGGTGGTCCATCTTGGCTTGGATGGCCATTGGTTCTGGCAGGATTGGCTTCTGGGGTTATGGGAGTTTTCCCAATTTAATCATCATTTTTGGACTGGCTTGACAGGCTTTCCTGAGCCCAAGGAACTTGATTAAAAAAGGGGTCCCTAATTGGGGACCCCAAATTACTTAATGGAGGATGGGCTTGAACAGCAACTGTGGTAAGTTCAACTCCCTGGTGATTGACTCCCTTAAACTTGACTCCCTGGTAGTTGACACTATAGTAAAGTGAGAATTAAGCTTTTGCCCTGATTGACAACTGGAAATTGACACTTTTTTAATCAACGGATCTTGGTGTACTGAAAAATTTTAATGTAAAAAATAAGCTTTAAAGCTATGTTATACTAAAGTGACCCCAGAAAGCTCAAAAATGCAATAAAAATAGTACCCCAATTAATAAAAATAAGGAGAAATAAGTAATTATTTCTCATTTTAATATGTAATTTACACTCTTCATTATAAAAATATTTTTCATTACCATAAAAATTAAAATTCCAATGAAAAAAATAAAGATAAACACAACAATATACTTCATGCAAAATATAAAGAAATATTAATATTTATTTGATATAGTTCATATAAGCACAACTGTGAATATCATATGTTTTATTTGGAAATTAACAAAAATTAAGATATTTCACTCTCTTTCAACTATAAATATTCATCTTAAACTTACCATGCATACATAGAACAATCACTGCTATCTAATAAAATTAAAAAAAATTAAAAAATAAAACTAAAAACTAAATGATCAAAGCTAATAAGTAAAAATTAAAGTTATAAGTTAAAAGTAAAAATCATATAACTAAGCAAGCAAGCAAGTTTATTCCTCATCATTCTTTCCCCATTTCATTTTTTCCCCTTTCAGGAGGGAAGTGGCAATAAGCTCAAGCTGCTGCTTAAGCTCAGAGGCCTTGTATTTGTGCTTGGCCGCACCCTGGATGGCCTTGGTGAAGAGGGTACAGCAGGTGGTTGGCTTGGTGGGGGGACGCGGTTGGAGAGATCTCAGAGCTTGGAGATTGTTTTCTATTGCTCATGCTGCAGGAGAGAGAAGAACTTATTAAACTTTGGATGAAGCCCAAAGTTGGCTTTAAGATGCTTGTGATAAGCCTCTAATGCTGAAGTGGTCTTCAGCTCCCCGTTGACGGCCGCCCAGTACACGTTCCAGCTGCCTTGGCACAGGCCTTGCCTTGCCTCTGCGTGATGACCTTCCCAATCCACTGGGGCTCAAAGTACTCAAGGAAAGGCTTGAACTCCAGGTGTTTTACTATGTAGGGATCCTTTGAGAGCACATCAAACCCCTGAGCAGTGTGCTCTGGCTTTAAAAAAGCCAAGGCACTAAATTGTGCCAGCCCAAATCTGCAGGTGTCCAAAGTATCCCTCCATGTTGTGAATCCCGCTATTCACCATATTTCAATTTCGCCTTTGATGGGCCATTTTGAATACAAATCTCTTGCCTTTTCTTTTGCCTCTTGAAATGAGTTGATGACTGAATTGGGAAGTACAATTGTTTGGTTTCTTGATCCTGTGCAACTCACTTGCCCCACTCATGCTTGTGGCAAGTGATCCTACCGTCCAAGTAGTGTTTTGTGGTATTCCTAACCACTATATATTCCATTCCATATTCACCAATAAAAATTAAGTTCTATTCACATTTTTGTCTTTGTGTCTTCTGTACTTTTGTGCCTCTCTCTGGCCACAACTAGTAGAGATTATTCATCCAGGGCCGCAAGGTAAACACATAGCCTTCCCTGTCATCTAACCAAGACTTAGTACAAATCCAATCCTAAGGTTAGGATTTCCCGTTGTGTGTCTGCGCTGTGCCTCAAAACACAACAAAAATGGTGCTCACTACAGGGGCTGGAAGCCCCTCAGTTATCCCTTTTGCATCCACGTTTTCAGGTCCTTTGCCTCCGCCTATACAAGAGCCAACTTCACCTGAAATTACTAGTCCTCCTATTGAGGAAGATATTGCCAACCCGCCTATTGTCCCTACTGTACTGAACCTTGGGAATGATCCCCACCTAGCTGCTTACCCCATGGGTACCCCTGACTTAGAACAAGTCATGTCAGTAGTCCTTGGGATAGCCCATGAAGGAGCCATCCCTTGCCTTCAGCTGCAGTTCAGTCAGGAGTAATACTACAAATTAATTGTGCCCCTCAATTTCCACAACATCTCCTCTCAGCAGCTGGCTCTGCTGAGCACTTACTATCGTCCTTTGTGCAGCCTGCCTTGGCCCATCATCAAATAGTGTTGGGGCTCCACATCCAAGAAAGCTTGTCTCTACAAGCAGCAGTTACTCATCACTGGGATCCGTTTTCTGCCTACCAACAGTGGATTAATTCCCTGTTTTCCTTGGTATCTGACAATCAGCGCAACTCTGTTACCTCCCAGACCCGTTTGGTTAATTCTATCAAAACAATGCACCAGTCCATCCCCAAATACATGAGAGAGCGTCTACACAAGTTTCACCAGCTAGAACAACCCTGGAAAACTTAAGTAGATTCCACCTTAAACACTTATCTCACTGACTTAAAACAACTTGTGCAACAGCTCAATGCATTCAGCATATATTCCTTCAAGCAACTACAGCAGGTAGCAGAATTTGCTGTTAATGGCCTTAATGAACTCAGTGCGGCGTTTGATTAAGAAGGAGCTACCACCACTGCTGCTATAGCTAAACTCCAGAGTCAAGTGAATGAATTAGCTACGCCTAAGCCAGATGTTCTACCCTCTCCCCCTTCTGAGGTTTGGCAGATTGAGAGCAAAGAATATGGGACACTATTTGAGAGCTACGTACAGCTACTCATAGTCAAGGACCTCCTGCTGAGGCTCCTCAACCTGTCCCCAGGTGCTTGAGTTGATTGCTCAAGTTGTGGAGCTACAGCAAGGACTTGCTGCCCTACGTGAAATGATGGCAACTGCTGCTAGCCCAGTTGGGGTTGTTGATGAAGATGGTTGCTGTCCTGGCTTACCAGGAGCTCCTCAAATCCAATGTGCTAGGGGACTAATTGCCCTAGCTAACAAGGTGGACCAATTGAAGCGGGACCATACTGAACTGGATAGAGACGTACAAGAGATGAATGACATGATCAACTCTGTTAATGATAGGTTTACCCCTTGCCTCTCAGTGGGGACATCCCTTACTTCTAGACTGGCTGAGCTCTCCACAATAGTGACCACCCAAGGTCAACGCCTAGATGTTACTGCACAACAGACCACTCAAGATTTTGATATGGGTGTCTGTGCTGTTGAGACCCTAACTATCCTTGAAGAGAGTGTTTGTCAGCTATGGGCTAGACAGCCCCTCTCTGAATCCAAGGCAGAGTTTTCTCTGCGTATAAACATACTTGATAATAACAATGGTGGCCCAACTCCCAAAGCACACTTCAAACCTACCTTTAAGCAAGTCTTTGATCCCAAAACCTCAACCATTGCAGCTTTCCTAACTATCTACAAAACTGCCATGAGATGAGCTTCAGATGAAGTTAAGAAAGAACATATTCTGACCTGTCTACATCTGACTTGCCAGGAGGTGGTGGTGCCTGAGCTGCCCTCCATTGAGACGTGGGAAGATATGAAGCAGCTTCTGATTGACAAGCTTGGTGGCAACCTTATCCTGGAAGTAAAGAAGGACACCTTCATGCATATTTCTTTCAAGCCTAAAGAGACGCTAGCTGAGTTTGCAGACAGATTCTACATAGAAGGACAACAACTGATAACAAGCAGACAGTTGACAGCCCATGAAGCTTACATGGCTTGTGCTCAAGCCCTCAAAGTTAACCAGCTTCTGTGTCTTCACTTCAAAGCCCATAAAGCTATGCTTTCCTCTATGAAGAGCATAAAGACACTATTGTAAGACATGCACCTTACCCATTCTGGAGTTGTTGTTAGGGAAGGTTGAGCTACTTCTAACTCTGGTTCTTCTTCCCGTAATCCTTGCATTCTTACCATGAACTTGCAAAATCCTCCTTGACGCCAAGGTTGCCACAACTGTGGTCAGATAGGTCATCATTCTTGAGTTTGCACCAACCCACGGGTTGAAGGAGCTGATCCAAAAGAGCAGGCAGGAAACAAACAGTCAACCTAGAGGCAGAGACGCTCTTGGTTGACAATTCTTCCCAGTCTCTTTCAATCCCTCCCTCTATATCTGATACCAAGCCTGCTGATAATGAGGCTCCTCCTATCCTTCTCTTGTTCCACAATATCTCTGAAAACTCTGACTTGGATGACTCTGATGCTGACAACGCCAATGCATATGGGTACTCTGTTATGGATGTTTCTGAAACCATTACAGTCCCCTATAAATTACACTCAGGAAAGACTACAACTACCGCTAAGCCTTTGCCCAAAGCCAAAGAAATTGTCTCTTGCCCTTACCTCACTCAGGCAAAGAGGTCCCCTGTGTTAGTGGAGTTGTCAGAAGAAGCTGCTGAGGTTGCTGAGGTTGTCTTAAAGAATGTATCTGTTTTGCTCCCTCTCCAGACTGTTTATAAGGAGTTCCCAGGATTAAGATGCATGATTGAGAAGTGGGATAAGGAACTAGCAGAGGCTCAAGATATCTTGGCTGTCCTTCCACCATTTGGTTGCACTACCACTCAAGTTGAGATATCCATTCAAAAAGTGAAGATCAAGGCTGTTTTAGACACTGGCTTGCCAGTCAATGTTGTCTCCTCCAAGCTAGTGAAGAAAATCAAACTTGCCCCTGACCTTAATTATCACCATTAATATGGCACGGCTGGACTGTCTATGACCCGCGCCATAGGGGCGTACTCTGCCCTATCCATGCGGTTTGGCAAGCTTTTCCTAGCTACGCAAGCAGTTGTCTTGGAAAACGAGAGTTACAATCTCTTAGTTGGCACCCAGTTCCTTAGGGAATATAATGGGATAATCAACTTAAAAGATGGTTACCTCTCTATTTTGGGGTATGAAGTCCCTCTGATCTTTGAAGAGCTGGTTAAAGTTCCCTGGAAACGGCTCAAGACATGTGCTTTAGAATATCCCACTGGGGTTTTTAACCTCAAATATAGCACCCACTCCTCAAACATGAAATGTCCACCCATGGCCTGTCCTGCGTCTGAAGGGATCCTTCTCCTATCCACGTCTGCTGACACTATCCCACCTGGCTCCCAGGCTATCCTAGACTCCCAGATATCATATGAACTGCCTGAATGGACCTTCTTGGAGTTGTACTCTCCCCCCTTATTAGGACGCAACAAACCTTATCTCTGTCCTGGGATCCTAGATGTCTCCCATAAGGACCCTGTTCAATTGTTGGTAGCTAACCTGTCTGCTCTCCCCATGACCATGTCTAGGGGGCAGGTTGTTGGATATGGCAAGTTGTTGAGCGCTCCTGATGTCCTGTCTCTTCATCCCTTTGGCACGTTCCAAGACTTTAACCTACCTGAGGATGAGCCTCAAGTCCTATCCTTGTTCACTGCACAAGACTTTCCACAGCTGTCCCTGGTTCAACAGAAAGAGGTGCTAGACTTTCTAGACCAATTTTCCAACATCTTTGCAAAGGACAGTACCAACTATGGGTTAGCCAAAGGCGTTATCCATCAGATTGACACTGGCAACACTCCTCCCTTCTGTGCTAAACCATATTGCTGCAGCCGTGTAGAGGACGCCCAGGTATCTAAAGAGCTCAAACAACTGTTGGACGCTGGGCTGCTGGAACCTTCCCAAAGTCCTTGGGCATCCCTGCTACTCATCTTAAAGAAGAAAGATGGAGGTCATTGTATTGTGATGGACTATTGCCAATTGAACTCTTTGACCAAGAAGGACTTGTACCCCTTGCCGCGTATCAATGATGCTCTCTGACGTCTTGGAGGCTCTAAGTTCTTCTCTGCAATGGATCTGGCATCTGGATACTGGCAAGTTGACCTATCGCCCAAGGATTGTCAAAAAGCTGCGCTCATTACCTCTGAAGGGCTTTTTGAGCCTACTTGCATGCCGCAGGGACTCTGCAATGCCCCAGCCACCTTCCAAAGGGCCATGGACTCCATCCTCTGTGACTTGAAGTTGTTGTGCGTCCTAGTATACTTGGATGATATTAACAGTTTTCAGCGCTACCTTCACCAATCACCTGGCTCATCTCAAAGAGGTGTTCATAAAGATTTGAGAAGCTGGCCTTAAGCTAAAACCTTCCAAGTGCGCCTTCTTCAAAGAACGTCTTGAATTCTTGGGCCATGAAGTAACCCAGACTGGGATTTGCCCAATGACTAAGAAGGTTGAGGCCATTGACAAAATGCTTCTGCCCACCAACCTGCAAGAGGTACAAGTCTTTCTAGGGATGATGGGCTACTATAGACAGTTTATCCCTGACTTTGCCAATACTAGTGAACCTCTAGTCCAGCTGTTACGTAATGTCCCTTTTGAATGGACTGCCAGTCAGCAGCAAGCCTTTGAGACCCTTAAGCAAAAACTCAAAGAGGCGCCAATCCTAGTGTATCCTGACTACAATAAGGAGTTCATCCTGTACACCAACGCTAGTGATCTTGCTATTGGAGCTATTCTGGCCCAACTAGACAACAAGGGTGTAGACCATCCTGTGGCTTACACTTCCTGTGTGCTAAACAAACATGAGAAGAACTATAGTGTCACAGAGAAGGAGTGCCTTGCCGTGTTGCATGCAGTCAAGCAGTTTTGTCACTACGTATATGGTACCCACTTCACAGTTGTCACTGACCACGCTTTGCTTAAGTGGTTACAACAGCTTAAGGAGCCTGAAGGACGCCTAGCTAGATGGGCTCTACGTCTGCAAGGATACAACTTCACTGTGCTCCATTGCCCTGGGATTCAACACCAGAACGCTGATGGGCTCTCCAGAATGCCCATTCTTGCTTTGCATCCTGCAGAGGCTGATTGGTTATACAAACTAATTGGGTACCCTTCTTCTTGGGAAAGTGAGACAGAAGAGGTACAACTGGCCTTGTCCAAGCTATCTAAAGATACCCTCATACACAATAATCAACTCTTCAAGAAGGTACAAGACCAGTATCTGCCTTATGTACAACCCAGTCTTTGCCTCTTGTTGGTGTTGCAAGCTCATAAAGAGACTGGGCATGGAGGCATTGCCAAGACCTATGACTGGCTTCAAAAGAATTACTTCTGGGAGAACCTTTGCCTGCTGATCCCAGACGTCATAGCTAGCTGCCACAACTGCCAGCTGCAGAGGCCTTGAGCTGCTGCCCACAAGTTCAAATTAGTTCCCCTGCAACATGCCTTTCACACTGTCAGCATTGACGCAGTAGGTCCTCTCCCCTGCTCACGTTCTGGATGTTGCTTTATTCTGATTGCTGTTGATCACTTCAGCAAGTGGGTAGAGGCTTGCCCTACAAAGGACATCACAGCTAAGACAACTGCTGCCTTCCTGTTACAAGATGTTTTCTACTGCCATGGCTGTCCTCAAGTGTTGCTCTCAGATAATGGGACTAATTTTAATGCCAAACTGGTAACCTCTGTTGTCAAAGCTTTGGAATCACACCAATCCTTCTCTGCCCCCTACAATCCTTCTACCAATGGGGCAGTTGAGAGTGCAAATTCAACACTGGTCTCTATCATGAAGAAGCTCACCTACTCTGACACTGCCAACTGGGACCTATACTTACCTGCCGCTCTCTTTGCATACCTCCTTAGAAAACATTGTGTCACTGGATGCTCCCCTTTTGCTATGCTGTATGGACAAGAGGCTACTACCCCATTGCTCTTGGGGCCCCCCTGCTTACCTCTGATAAGGCCATGAATCCTGATGACCACATCAAATACCTAGTCAACTGCATAATTGATATACAGGCCACTGCTTACACTTCTGCATAAAAGACTAAGATGCTTGAGCTCTCTCCCAATAATGCTTGACGCTCCCCCCTGCCTGAATTCAATGTTGGTAACCATGTACTTTACTACCAACACAGAGTAGGTGGTTGCGCACATAAGTTGGACTCTCTGTGGATTGGCCCTTTGGAAGTGACCTTTAAACAAGGGTCAAAAATACACTATAAAGCTCCTCTCTAGTGGCCGCCCTTTTGCTCAAGTGCACGCAAAGTTCCTTTGTGAATTCCATCTTCCTAAGGCCAATCTAGGGGAGGGCAATGTTGTAAATCCTGCTATTCACTGTATTTTGATTTTTCCTTTGGTGGGCCATTTCAAAGATGAATCTCTTGCTCTTGCTTTTGCCTCTCAAAATGAGTTGATGACTGAATCAGGAAGTACATTTGTTTGGTTTCTTGATCCTGTGCAACTCACTTGCCCCACTCATGCTTGTGGCAAGTAATCCTACCGTCCAAGTAGTGTTTTGTGGTAATCCTAACCACTATATATTCCATTCCATATTCACCAATAAAAATTAAGTTCTATTCACATTTTTGTCTTTGTGTCTTCTATACTTCTGCGCCTCTCTCTAGCCACAACTAGTAGAGATTATTCATCCAGGGCCGCAAGGTAAACACATAGCCTTCCCTGTCATATAACCAATACTTAGTACAAATCCAATCCTAAGGTTAGGATTTCCCATTGTGTGTCTGCGCTGCGCCTCAGAACACAACACTCCAGCTCAACCTACTAAGCTTGGCGTGGGCCTGCACGTTACAAGCAACTGCTTGGTGGAAGTGGCACCCCTGCATCTCCCCGCTGAACAGCTGCTCAAATGCATTGAACTGAGCAGGCTCAAAGTCCATGATGCACACGTGAGACCCAAGAGCTCTTAGCCTCACCTTTTCTTCCAAGCCCAGGGTGGCCTGGTCCTTGTCAGAGGCAGGTGGATTAGCGCGGGTGTGGGGGGAGTCTTCTTGGATTTGTCATTGTTGGCAGGAGGAAGGAGGGCAATTTCTTGGCAGAGGATTGTGAATGCACATGTGTAAATGGCCCCAGGGGTCCCAGTAAGAAGAAAGAACACAAGTGGAATCACCTGGATGTCAATCTGGGCATGGACCATCCAAAGCTTCTTGAACATCCAGGGGCAAGTGGCAAAGGTACCATCAACTAGCCAGATTGAAGCCCTTTTCAAATCCATCAGGTTTTGCTGAGTTGAGTAGCAGATTATGCGGTCCTTGGCAGCAGGCCCGTTGTCATGGAGCAGGAAGCGCTCCCCACTCAGAAGCTGCTTGAGCTCATGGGTGAGCTTAAGCTCTGAGAGGACGTCTGAAGCCTTGGGGGGAGGTGGATTGGCGGCAATGCGCTTATTGCTGATGAACTTAACCAACTGCTCTTGAGTTAGCACCAACTTGATATTGTTGGGTTTGAGATGTTGCAAAGCCTTTATGGCCAGATCAGAAGCCCAGAGGTGAGAGGATGTGGGTATTACTTGAACAAGGTACCATTTTAATATCCAAGTGATTAGATGATTGGGGGGCTCACAGGTATGCTCTGCCTTCTCAGCAGTAACCTGCTCCCAACCCTCAGTGTTTAGCTGGGGCCCGCAAGTCTTATCCTCACATATGAAGTGCTTGCTGTTGGTTTGTTGTTTTTGATTATTACAATTGAAAATGTAATTATTGGCAACTTACCCAGGACCGCCCTTTACAGACATGATTGGGAAGTAATGGGGGAAGCACTTGGAGACTTTAAACTCTCCGTCCACATTACAGATATTGTGAATGGCCAGTGGATCCCAAGCCACATGACCAGAAGCTTTGAACTTCTTGGAGTACTCCTCTGGCTCATCTTGGAGATCAGATGAGGGAGGGGGGAAGAGCCATCAGGAGGGGGAGGGGAAGGGTTCTTTGAGGCCTGCTTGGATGCCTCCTTTTTCTTACCAGAAGAATAGATGAGCTCCTTGGCAGCCTTTAATTTCTTGGTATGCTGCTCCTTGGTGGGCTCAGAGTTGGCCTCTGAGTGGTAAAAGGAGTGGTTGGTAAGATCACCATCAGATTTATTGGGGGAGGAATTTTTGGGGGAAGGTGAAGGGGATGTGGAAGATGAGGGTGGATGGGGGAGGAGTAGGAGGAGATGAAGTAGGAGGAGATGGGGTTGGAGACTTTGCCTTTGCAGGCTTCTTGACACAATTGGGAGTGGGGGAAGTTTCTTTGGAGCCCTTGGAGGCTTGGCGCTTGGGCTGTTAGCTGTTCTTGTTTGATTTTGTCTAAAGAAAAGTTTAGCATTTTAAATAATAGAAGTATGAAAGAATTGAAATACAGAGGTAAAACAAAGTAAAAGTTAAATGAAAAGTATGCAAATAAAGTTTTATTTATCAAGAAAACAAAACATAAAAAAGTAAATAGAAGCAAAATAGAAACTCAAAGTATAGATATAAAGGTTAAAACAGAAAATAAGTGAATTTATGATGAAGCATCAAAGATGTTAGGTTCAGCATAACATCTTAGTGTTAAATCAATGTAAAAGTTTAATTGAAAATTAAAAATATATGAAAATTATATGGAGAGCAGCAGAAAAAGTAGTAGATTATAATTGCAAAAAAATAAAAAATAAAAAATAATTATGTGTAATTTTTTTTATTGAGAGTTGAAAATTCAAAACATAGTAAAGTGTCAAGTTTGGCACTGTCAATCAGCCAGGAAAAGCTGAATTCTCACTATCAAGTATGCAAGAGTTGAGCAGAAACATCAAATTTACTATGTTTTTTACATATAAAACTTGCTTAAATTTAAGACGGGTTCAAAAGTTAACCTAAAAGCAAGGTAGTATCATATGCTCAAAAATTAAAAAAATACAACATAAGTTAAAAAAGTAAATGAGTGGAAATGTGTTTATTAGTGATTAGGGTATGCTGTGAGGAGCTGGGAGTGAATTATTTACTATAGTGTTGGTTAAAACGTTAATAAGCTCTCTGTACTAATCCCCAAGTTAAGTGTCAAGTGGGTGAGTGTCAAGTGGCGCTCATAGTGCGTCACATATTAATTTAGCCTTAATTCTGAGCCTTTGATTAGTTAAATCCAAAAACAATTGGGTGTCAAGTGGATAGAGTCAAACAAAGAAGGTGTCAAGTTTCAGTTT
Organism: Entomophthora muscae; assembly: GCA_014839935.2. Classification (NCBI taxonomy): domain Eukaryota; kingdom Fungi; phylum Entomophthoromycota; class Entomophthoromycetes; order Entomophthorales; family Entomophthoraceae; genus Entomophthora; species Entomophthora muscae. The sequence goes on along the minus strand of QTSX02000807.1, from coordinate 27,844 downwards.
TTTATAAATTACATATGAAATCTCTTAATAAATCAGGCTTAATTTATGTGGCACCACTTAATCCAAAAACCCAGGAATGTCATAATGTAAAACAAGTGGGGTATTTGATTATTGTCTATGCCACTAAATCCAGTATAGTGGTGCTTAGGAGCCTAATCAACAACTATGGACACTAGTAATAAAAATATAATAATAAATAATAAATTTTATATAATTGCATATGTATTTTATTAATAAAATTAAAATTTGGCTTAAAAAGTGTTGAACTGGTCACTTTTTGGTTTAGAGTGTTGAACACAGGTTTTTTCATTTCTATTAGTAAATTTACTTATAAATTGCCCCTTAAATTGGTATTTTAGCTAACCAAATTATTAAACAGAGTCAAGTTTGAGTAAATTTAACCTTGGTTTTTTGGTTTTTAACCCCTAAATTACTAGTAAAAATTAGCTTAAAATTGGTTAAGCCAAAAATACTAATAGATCCACATATGTGGCACTTGACTCCCTGGTACTTGACAAAGTGTCAAGTACCAGGGAGTCAATTTTAAGGGAGTTGAACTTATCACAGTTGCCGCTTGAACTGGGTTTACTGGGAAGCTAAAATTAGCCTGCCCAGGCCCAGCCAAACCCACCAAGGTTTGGGCATAGCTTTTGGGGCCCAGAACAGGCCCCACAGCTACCACCAGGGCAGTAATGGTTCCCGCACCTGGATTTGCTTTGAAAAGCAAAAATCCAGGTGCAGGAAAATCTTTCCCGCCTGCTAGTCCACCTGGTGGCTAGGAGCAGGTTTGATTCCCGCCCAGGGCTTTGAACATGTTACTTTTGTAACACAAAGTCATATACTGTCCATATATGTGTAAGGACCAAACAATTGGGGGAGTATTTTAGCAAAATAAGTGACCAAGTTGGCGACTTGGAAACCTGTGAGCGCCGTCATAATGGGATAGACCATCATCATCCATCAAAAGACCTTGGCGCGTACATTATAACGTCTGAAATTACTGGCAAAATACCTGAGTACGTAGTATATACAGGTGTATATGGCTACAGACTGGGTGGAGTGGGGCAATACCAGTGTGGGCCAGGAGTACTGCTCAGAGGAGTTTAGCTGTGCTGGCTCCTTGTAGATGTACTTGCCAGGTGGTTTATTGAATGGCCCATGCTGGTGATTGTATTGGTGGCCCCCAATTCCTAGGCAGGCTGTGAGAACAGCTGAGAAGATTAGATGATTCATCTTCTAATCCCGGGGAAGGGCAGACAAAGCTTAGTGTCTTGTTTTTAACTTCTGGTAGGTAAAGTTTAGATTGATTTATGTGATGCTATTGAGGGGTAATTTCACTCAATGATAGCACAAACTATCATCAAGTGATTTGGCTTTATTATATGCTATCATCCTTGTGGGGCATGAATAGAGTAAAACACTGGACAGGGAACCCCAAACACTTGGTGTTGTCTGGAATTCCCTTTTGGGAAGGGAATTGGAAGTGGTGTGCAAGCAATGAATTATTACTTCTGGGCTTGCATTGGCTTGGTGTATCACTGGATGCTTTCATGCATCCAAATTGGACTTCTGCAGTTAATGCAGGAATGGGTGGGTTGGGCAGCTTGTCAGCCCCTCCCAAATTTGGTAGATTCCAAATTTGGGCAGCAGTTCCCCCTCCATTTGGGTTTGGGGAAATTGCCTTTTTGGGTTTCCACATTTGGCAATTTCCCCATCCGGCAGGGTGGGCAGCCCTGTTGTGGGGGGTGTGCCGTCCCCCACTGGCTGGGTGGCTGGCGGCGGGCAAGCCACCAGGCTTGGCGTACAGCCAGCTGCGCGGCCCGCAGCCGGGGTATAAACCCCGTTGGATTAAAAATTACAACTTTTTAATTTTGATTTATTGGCCCGGCTTTTTGCGGCAGTTTCTCCAATAAGGGGGAACTGCTGCCATTTTTTATTTTGCTTATTGAGCCCAATTGCAAACAAAATATCATCCTGATCCAAGGTGTTGTCAGGAATATTCCTGAAAGTACATCATGAAAGTCATGGGGCTTATCTGAGTAATGTTCCTCTTAAGTCACAAGGCTTATTCAAGTTGTGTTCTGCTTAGGATCTGAATTGTTTGATCCCTTTAATAGATGGCCAAATGATAGTAGTGCCACCAACTTAATGGTTGGTTGGTTGGTGCACCATTTGATGACTCATTTGGTGAGCTGCTTGGGGCGTTAATTCCCCAAGAGGGAGTACTCAAAGATGTTGCAACAGTATAATAGCCTACACCACAACTCAAAACCTGGAGCAGCTGAACACTACTACCACCTGGCTATGCAACAGAACTTTTGCAGCCTGCCCACCCTATTTAAGCAGCTTTGGGTTCTGCATGGGCAGTTTGACGCCCAGATTATCCCCCTTGTTTTCTTTCTCCTGCCTGGTGCCAAGACAGAGGTATACACCAGAGATCCAAAATTTTCTAGGATGCTTTAATCTCCCTTCCCACCAAAAATCTCTGTGGGGTTCCTGTTCACCAGTCCCCAAAGTGTGTCCTGGGTCAGCAACAGTGGAAAAATTGACTGTAGGGATATAAAAGTGAGAATTCAAAAGTGAGAATCTAAAAGTGGCCATGTCAACACTTTTAAAATTAAATTAAAACAGCTCATCTGAAATTAAAATTTATTATGGTCATATAAAATACTTTTTATTCATTCTCTCAACTAAAAAAGTCAAGAAAAAGTAATTACTTTATTATAAAAGCCATTTTGAAAATTTAAAAAGTGTCAACATGGCCACTTTTGGATTCTCACTTTTGAATTCTCACTTTTACATCCCTACAGTTGATTTTGCCACTGTTGCCCATGGGTCATAGGCAGGGAACAACAGGAATGAGTCATCATTTTATAGTATGTGAAAATATATCTGAGAAATATGTATAGGGGTCAAAATAGTCTTTTATTCACTTTCAGAAGGAAGATCTCCTTAGAAACCTTCTGGTATATAGCCCAGAGGCCAAGATAGCCCTTGATATGTGCTAAAACTTGGAGTCCTTCAACAATATATTGGACCCCTGCTCCTCGGTTTTAGACTTCTACTCCTTAGTCTTTGAATCCTGCTCCCCAGTCTTAAGTTCCAGCTCCTCAATCTCAGGTTCCAGCTCCTTATCCTGAGCTCCAGCTCCTTTATCTTGGGCTCCAGCTCTCTATATAGTCCTTGTAGCCTTTGTAATCCACTCTGTTCAATCCTTGAAAAGCTTCAGATAGCTCTCCCTTTTATAGATCCTTGTTTCAGTCCCTGTTTCCTCTCAGAACTCTTGGTTTTCAAAGCTTAAACTATCCAGTTTCTTCTTCTCTACAATATATTAAATCTTTTAGTTTACTTCAGCCAATTAAAACCCTGGGGTTTCTGCTGCATTTCCTCATTTTTTAGGCTCAAACTCTTCAGTTAAAGCCCTCAAAACAGTGATCAAACAGGCTTTACCTACAGCCAATCAAACATTCATATTTAAAGGTTTTGCCAAAATGTTTACCCAAATGACTTTCTCTTGACCATAGTTCAAACCAACACTGTCTTGGTCCAGATAAACAACTGCTCTGTGTTTCAAACAATTTTGCTGTGTTTCCCATCGTGTTTCTCTGGCAAAACTTGAGCGCTTCCACATATGTTTTACTTGAGGGATTTTTGATTCCTTAATTCTTTAATGTTTTTCTGAGTTCCCCCACATTTTTTTCATTTTCACACTTCAAACTTGCCTGTTGCTTGCTCTTTGCCTCTCTCAAACATTTTGACAAAACTCCAGCCTTTGCTCCAACATTTTCTCTGTCCTGTTTCTGGCCTCTCTGGCTCCAGTTTGACTCAATTATCTCTTAATAAATTTACAGTTGTTTATCTGTAAACCATTTCCTTCTTTCCTTATATTTCTTTATATGATATGATATTAAATTCAATCTTTTTATCATATCTTTTGGCAGTTTAATTAATTCCTTTACTTCTTCTTTCTTATTAATAATCCTTCTTTCAATAGTTAAATACAGCATTCTTGCTCCTGAATATACTTCTTATGGTTCTTTTCAACCAACTTCCAGTTCTCCAGCTATTCCTGCTCCACATTCTTCTAGTCTTTCAGCTAGTCCTTCTCCATGATCTTCCAGCCCTTCAGCTAGTTATTTCTTATTCATCAACTAGTCCTTTCCAGTTCATCAGTCCATCCATCAGCTAGTCACCTGGGTTCCATCTACACCATGAACTATCTTGGTTCCATTCCTCACCAATGTTGTAACTGTGCTGTTTTAGCAAAGTTACAAGGGGAAACATATTTGGAAACTAGATAATATTCTTTACTAGGAGATAGGTATTATATAGTCATTGTGAATTGTGGATAACAGGAAATGATAGTGTTGATCACATGGTGGGATGGTGAAGGGGGTGGCTTGATCCTGGTAATGATTCAAGCACCAAAACAAGGTATCCACCATAAAGGATCATTATTTGTTCATGTTATTGGATTTGAAAATTTGAGTTGACTTCCTAGTCTGGCTTTGAGTGACTGGATAATTGGATTGTAGGTTTCAAACCTGCTTACTTAGAACCTTGTTGGCGGATCAAGCCTGCTGTTTCAACACCCCCCCCCCAAATGAAGGTCAGCCTCCTCTGGGGGCAGATTGTCAGGAAGATTTTCAGGAGCCTGGGCGCCATACTGGACTAGCTGTTGTTAAGTGGCAGTTAGGGCGGTCTTGTGTTGTTTTTGTCTTGCCTTACAGGGTCTCAGGCAATCATGGTGTAGGACCTTGTCTTGCTTACATTTCTCAAGTCCTTGCACAAGGTAAGTGTTGTTTTTGTTTACCTTTAAGATGATCACTGGGCCTACTTTCTTGGGTTGAAGTTTACTTTTGTCAATGTTTATGACCTAAACTTTTTCACCAACCTCATGTATGTTTTAGATGGGGACAAATGTCTTTTCTAAACGCTTGTTTTCTCTCTCTGTTTGATTGCCATTGGCCTCTATGACCAGGGGATCTGAGTGAGGGGGGACCTGGCTTGGAATTTCCAGCCTGGGTCCTGATAATGCTTGAATGATATTGGGCTGTGTGCCATATACCAACTCAAAAGGGCTTTTCCCAGTGGATCTGTTCACACAAGTCTGGCATACAAGTAGCGCAGTTGGTAGTTGCTTATATCAGTCCTCAGGTCTCCCAGCCGTGAGTTTGGCCAAGGCTTGTATGGGGCTGCCATTTAGCTGTTCTACGCGTCTATTAGCCTGAGGGTAATAAGGTGTTGTCACTGTGTGCTTGACCCTGTTCTTGGTGAGGTATACATTGGTATCTTCATAGGTCAGTTTCTTGCCTCAATTGGTTATCAGGAGTTCTGGCTTTCCAAACTTACTGATGATTTCCTTTCCTATGAACCATTATACGTCATTACTGGTATGTGTTTTTACTTCTTGAGCCACTAGCCATTGTGTGGCAAAGTCTATTGTAGTAATGATATACTTATTTTCATTGTGCTTTCCTGGCATGGGGCCTAAGATGTCAAGGGCCCACACCTTGAAGGGCAATTGTGTGCAGATAGGTAGTACTGACTTAGGTGGTGTCTCACTTCTTGCAAATTTTTCACATACTTCACATTGTTCTAAGACTTCCTGAACATCTCAATACAGGGTTGGCCACCATGCCTTATGTTTAAGGAATTTGTAGAGGTTGCAAATTTTTGTGTGCCCTAGGTCTCTATGGTAATATAGGATGGTGTCAACTCTCTGATGTGTGGAGACATAAGGGATGGTGGTTCTGTTGGACATTTTTTGATGTAAGGTTCCATACACGTCTGCAAATAAGTGCTTGTTCTTAATAACTGTTTCTTTTTTTATGTCTGTGGTGCCAGGGGGGAAAACCTTCATCTTTTGTTCAAAGTACCAGGAGAGGCCAGTCTGGATTGAGCTCATTTTCTCCCCTTGTAGCTCAGATGTACAGGTGCAAGAGTGTGTTTGCCATGGCAAGTTCAGGACCAGGATTGTACTGTATGAGCATATTGAATCTCTTCAAGAGTTCTATTCAGCGGGCCTGACAGCAGGACAGGTTTGCTTGGGTTTCAAAATATATGAGCAACTTGTGGTTTGTCAATGCTGTGAATTCTTCCTGTTGCTCTAGATAACAATGTCATTTGACTAGGCAGTGTACAATGGCCAACAACTCTTTGTTGTGGATAGGGTATTGACACTTGCTGTCTATAAATTTTTGCAATTTGTAGGCTAAGGGTAGGAAGTCACCATGATTGTTTTTGATTTGTAGTACTCCCCCAATGGATGTGTTTCAGGTGTCTGTTTCTATTTGATATTCCCCATCTTGTTTGGGGTACTGTAGGATAGATGCTTTTGTGAGTTTTCCCTTGAGGCGCCTAAAACAGAGGTCACGTTGGGGGGTCCATACAAACTTGAATTTGGCACCAGTTATGGCAGATAGGGGAGCAGTCAAGACGTCACAGTCAGGTATGAAACGGTGTACATAGGCTATCATCCCCAGGAACGTGCGGAGTTCTGACTTGTCTTTGGGTGGTGGCATTTTTCAGATGACTTGTATCTTTTGGCTGTTGGGCTTGATGCCGTCCTTTGAGACTATGTGTCCAAGGAAGGGTAGTTGTTCACAGAAGAACTGGCATTTGGAGGGTTTGGCTAGCAGCTTGTGTTGTGCCAGGGTAGTGAAGACGGCTTCCAGGTCCTTGTGGTGTTGCTCCACTGAGGGGCTATAGACAATAATGTCATCCAGATAAATCAAGGAGTGCTTGTCTATGTGGGGGGAAAACACCTCATTCATTAAAGTCACAAAGGTTGAGGGGGTGTTTGTCATGCCAAAATTGAGTATCACACATTTGTATGAGCCATAATTTGTGCAGAAGGCTGTCTTGGGGATATCTTCTTCTTTAATACGGATCTGGTTGTAGCCTGCGGTTAAGTCAATCTTGGAAAAGAATGTGGAGCTGACCAGGGCATCAAAGAGGTTGTCAATGAGTGGTAGTGGGTAAGGTTCTTGATAGTAACTTTATTTAGGGCTCAGTAATATGTGACCAGGCGCAGGGTGCCATCCTTCTTAGCCACAAAGAAGACAGCAGCTCCCAAAGGGGATTGTGAGGGACAGATAAGTACTTTCTCCAATGCCTCCTTGAGGTAGGCACATAAGGCATTGTCTTTATTTGGGGTCAGGCGGTAGATGGGCTGTGCTTTGGGTATAGCTCCCTTGAGCTGAATGAAATGTCGGAAGTGTTTTTCCAGGGGTAACCTGGGTAACACCTCCTCAAAGATTTCTGGGTGACGGGCCACAATTTTGTGATCCTGAGACGTAGTGGTGTCCTGGTGATATTTGAAGTTTATGATCTTGTACTGGCAGGAGTCCCAGTCAATTGTCTTGAGGTTCTCTTTTTTGTCCAGGGTTTCTGTAATGTGTACAAAAACATGGTTGCATAGGAGTTGGTCCACACAGTCAGAGTAGATCTGGTGGTTGACGCCTTTGTGTTTAATGGTCAATATCAAGGTTACCCAGTCCACATGGGGGTTATTCTTTCTCAGCCAATCCAAACCCAATACAATGTCAAACTTGGGAAAATCAATGACAGGGCCTTGGATGGTGAAGTGAAGGTTCTTGAGCATGACAGCAAAGGGGGAGGTCTCCCTTGTCACGGCAATGTGATGTTCATCAGCCAAAGCCACGTTTTTAATCCGCATAGGATTAGTGGTTAGCTTAAACTTGTCTCCAAAGCTGCTGTTGACTAAGGTTTGATCCGCTCCTGAGTCCAGGAGTGCTGAGCCTGTATAACTGCAAAAGCAGAAAGGGTAAGACATTAGTTTATTGGGGTGTCTGGCAATGGTGTAGAGAACCAGGTCCTCTGAGGGCACTTGGATTATTGGACACTGGTCCACGTCCTTGCGGTGGTACTCATTATTGGGCAAGTCAGTAGTTGCGCGGGGAGAGCTTATCTTGCTTATGCTCTGCCTGGGCTTTTCCCTTGTCTTGGTTGCCCTGTGTTGCAGTGATGCAGAAATTGGTACAGTTTTATTGGCCATTTTTCCCGTTTCTATGTCCATTTGAGCATGTGGGTTTATGGTTTGTACTATTGCTGTTGTTTCCAGGGGGTAGTCAACTGGAGCGGCCTTCTGGGTAAGAGTCTTTGGGTCTCTCTTGTTTTCCAGTTTGTGCTTTGTGGAGAGTGTTGGATGTTTGCTCTGCTTTCTCCGCTTTGCAATAAAGGCTCTGTAAATTAGTCACTTGGTCCAGGTTCACGTGCCTCATTACATGTAATTTGAGTGTGTTGTAGTACATGAGATGTTTGGCTAGGGTGTCAAAAGCCTTATTAATGGGTGCACATAGACAGAGTTTCTTGTAGGCACAGGCAAGCTCCTTCACGGTGCATGTCTGGGTTAAGTTCTTTACTTGACGTATGATCATGAGTGCGGTGTCCTTAAGCACAAATCTTGCCAAGAAGTCTTGCTTGAAGGTATCCCAATTCTTTTCTGAGTGCTTCTTGTGCCACTTTTTTCACCAGTACCAGAGTTGTGGGTCAGTTGAATGGAGATTTACACAATCCAAAATTGCTGTGGGCATTCCATCTGGGCCAGCTTGCTCTGGGCAGACTGGATCCATGCGGCAGCGTTGTTGTTGTTGGCCCCAGTAAAAGGTTCCAAGGCAGTGCTTTGGAGTCTTTGGGATACATAGGCAGGCATGGTGTTTTTGTTGGTTGGTTGTGGAATGGTGGTGGCCGTCTGGAAGAACCCTTGTGCTGACAGGGCATTGAACACAGGGAGTGGTAACACCATGTTCTGGTAGAGGACAAACCTGTCAGGTATCTTGGCACCAGGTGCGTAAGGTTTCCAGTCTGCTGGGAGGCCAGACATGATTCTATTGAGGATTTGTTTGCTGCGGTGAGTACAGGCAACAGGCATAATTTTTCAAAATAAGGTAGAATGGAGAACCTACCTGTGCTACCAATGTTGTAACTGTGCTGTTCTAGCAGAGTTACAAGGGGAAAATATTTGGAAACTAGATAATATTCTTTACTAGGAGATAGGTATTATATAGTCATTGTGAATTGTGGATAACAGGAACATGATAGTGTTGATAGCACAGTGGAATGGTGAAGGGGGTGGCCTGATCCTGGTAATGAGTCAAGCGCCAAACAAGGTATCCACCATAAGGGATCATCATTTGTTCATATTGTTGGATTTGATAATTCAAGTTGACTTCCTAGTCTGGCTTAGAGTGACTGGATAATCAGATTGCGGGTCACAAACCTGCTTACTCAGAACCTTGTTGGCAGGTTGAGCCTGCTGTTTTGACACCATGAACCATATTGGTTCCATTCCTCACTATGATCTTCCAGTCTCTCAACTAGTCTTCACTGTGATCATACAGTCAGTCTTTATAGTCTTCACTGTAGAGCCTGAACTGCCTCAGTCCTATGATCAGCTCCCAATACCAGAACCTTTAGACCCAGGCATGAGTCTACCCTGTCACTGGTGTTTGGCTGGGCCACTTACAAGTGTACTCCACCTGGGCCATTCAACCACAGATAATCCTCATGTCTGTGCAGTTGTCTTTACTCACTCAGGTGGTTAAGTCTGAGCTTTCAGGTGCAAAGTAACTAAATTTACTTCCCAGAGGCCTGATCATACCATGTTCTGCAACTGCTTCCCCAAGCAACCACCCTGGTGACACCCCTGAGCATATCCATGCCCTCCAGTGATCACTTTGGGACCTCCCCAAAGCTCCCATGGAAACATAGACAAGGACATCCTACCAGTCTGTTAAATAGAGTGCTTGCTCACAGACCTCCTGTGAGTGCACAAGAGCAAGTAGAGCTATCTTAGCTCCACTCCTTCCATGGCAGCTTGTGTTACCTACCAGAGTCATCCACTCCCCACCTCAAGCAGCCAACGGTCCCTGCTGGGTGAGGACAACTAACCAGCCCCTAGTAGCCAACAGTCCCTGCTGGGCTGATTCATCATTTGCCTCTAGTAGTTCTCTGTTGCCTACTAGGAAGTCCTTACCTTCCCTATTAGCCAATGTTCCCTACTAGGCACCTACCTGCCAAAAGATACTAGACTTCCCCTTGGCCAGCATTAGCCCTGTCTTTGAAACCACCCAACATGTGGACTGTCACAAGCTCCCCCTCCCATTTACGCCACCAGAGCAAACCCTTCCTCAGCTGAGAAGTATGAGTCTGCCCAGGCTGCTGAGCAGCTAGCTTATGCACGCTCACTTGGGCCAAAGGTTATCATCATGGACTTCAAGCTTGCTCAGTTCAGAGCCTTTTAGGGCTACCTTCAATAGAGAAGTACAGGGCTTCTTCTTCTATTTTATACAGGCCCTCATCAAACATCTCAAGAGCAAGAAGGAGCTCTTTGAGAATTATCTCAATGATGGTAAAGGGAAGTGCTGCTTTGCCATTGCCTAGTTTTCTGCCTTGGCTTTTGTGCGGCCAGAGCATACTGGGCTTGGCTTTGAGGCCCTCCTGGAGGATGCTTACATCAAGAAGCACTCCATCATTTTCAAGGGTTACCTTGAGTACTTTGAGCAACAATGGGTAGGCAAGAAGGCAACTTCCAGGAGAGGAAAGAGTGGGGCCACTTCCCCCTAGAATTTCCAAAGCGCCTGCATCCATGGGGAGAAGAAGACAACTTTCAGCCTTGAGGTGTGACACAAGAATACCAAGACCAAGTTTGATGCCAATACAAAGTTTAACAAGTTTTTCCAAAAGCTGCAGGAGTAGCAAGCCAGTAATCTTTTCAAATTCTGGTATCTGGCCAGCCAAGTGACCCCAAAGAAGAAGTCCAAGGAGCAAGACTACCAGGAGGTGGTACAGAAAATATTGAAGAATTAGTATAAGGCAGGGGAGATCAATAAGTGCTTAGAAGATGTTGCTACTTGTCAGGGCCCAGAATTCCCAAGACAACCAGCTAGCATACCTGACCATAGCACAACAAACTAGGTGAAAACAATTACCAATTGCCTTTCCAGAGGAAAACCCCCTTTTTAACTGCAAATAGCCAGGGGGTTGTGAGGCCCACATGCCGCAAAACCCTGAGATCAACATCAAATACAAAATTGGGTCTACTTCATATTAGAAAATGGTAAATTGTATAAGCAATTGCTTAACCTATTATTTGGGCAACCAATTCCTTGCAGGTTCCATTAATATCTGTGGCACCTTGGCAGGCTGCAGCCAAACCCATCATTACAAAGAAGAAGCCAAAATGCACCTATCTCTAGGCCTCAACATCCATGTTTCCAAAAAAATTTGTTACTGCCACTGAAGATAATGTCACCAGACCTCTGATGGCACAAAAGCCTAAGTTATTCCCACTAGGTATAAGTAGTGAGAAGGGGAAGCCTTCTTCACTGTTGACATCTTAATAAAGCAAGTTTATGCCCAGAACCCAATATTTGATTGCAGGAATTGTTTATTTTTGTATCAAAATAATTATTCTTATTGCATCCTTATGTGAATCAACAATACAATATTCCCACACCTTTCCCTACTCTCCTGGTTCTACTCCTACTCCTTTGGTTACACCTGCTTGCACCTTTGACTTGGAGTTCTACCATTCCCACCACCTGGATCTCCCTCCTGGCTGGTCTAAAGGCCAGATTCCAACAACTATGAAGGAGATACCAACTAATCCCCCCTGCCAGATTCCCTTCCTTCCCATGATTTCAGCAAGCTGGGGTTTATCTATATTACAGTATTGGGGATAGCTGATCAGGTTGTGCCTCACACTGGAAGTTGGCATCCCTGGGCCACTGCAGTAAACTAACTTGTCAGGATTGCTCCTATTGTGTACATGGCCTTCCAGCCCCAGCCTGACTCTCCTGTGGGAGTTCAGTCGGACACTGGTATGGGCTGTGATACTACTGCTGTGGGGTTCCTGTCCACCAGTCCCCAAAGTGTGTCCTGGATCATAGCCAGGGACCGGCTGGAAGGGATTGTCATTCTCTAGTAAGGGAAAATGTATCTCAGAAATATGTATAGGTGTCAAAATGGGCTTTTATTTACTCTCAGAAGGAAGATCCCCTTTGAAACCTTCTGGTATATGGCCCAGGGGGTCAAGGAAACAATATGGATTTGCCAATACTTGGAGTCCTCCAACAATATCTTGGACTTCTTGTACTTGTTCTTGGACTCCTGCACCTTAGTATTGGACTTCTGCTCCTCAAACTTGGACTCCAGCACCTTGGAATCAGACTTCTGTGCCTTGCTTAGGATCCAGCTCCTTATTCTTGGGCTTCAGCTCTCTGTATATCTTTAGTGACCTTGGTATTCCACTTTTATCAGTCCAATCAAGCTCCTGCTGGTGATCAAAAGGCTTCCAAAAACCTTTTGGCAGAAACTCAAAAAGCCTCAGAAAGATCCTGTCAAAGACCCAGAAAGACCTCCAAAAGACCTTCAAAAGACCCTGTAACTTTCCAGCTAGCCACCTTTTTATAGTATTCTTTTTCCAACGGTTCTGCCTTCAAAATATCTTTCTTTAGAAGCTTAAACCATTGCCGTTCACTTTTCCCTATAATAACTTAAGCTTTCATACTTACTTTCTCAAAAGCTAAAAGTATTAATTCACTATTTCCTTGCTTACACTTTAAGCTTTTGGCTTTCAACCAATCATTTTCATCAGGAAACCTGCCAGAACTCAACCAATGAATGAAGAGCGCAGAAATGAACCATTTCTAAAGTTCCACCGGAATCCAACTAAGAAATCAATTTCCACAGCTCAAACCACTCAAATCAACAACTCTTTGCACACCAAAGCGTTAACCAGTCCATTATTCCGGCACCAGTCTTCCCTGCATTCAACCTAAACCCATTTAAGTAGTAGAATACTATTTAAACTGTTCTTTTTGGACCTCTTCAACGTTTTCCCCATATATTTACAAATCTTGTAAAATCCAAGGAAAACGTCCCACCAAAACAACTTTGTATCCAGCTCTCATAGCAACATACCTTCATCTATCCTAGGAACTTAATAAATAAATATCTTACCCACACTTCTATCCACATTCCTTCTTGATTTTAATACTAAACCAAGGCAAAACATTCCACATCTTCCTGCTTTGGTAAATCAATTTGAGAATCTCAGCTCATTTCTCTGGACCACCAGTTCTTCACCATCATCTTTGGGTTCTTCAGCCAGCTCTTCAACCACATCTTCCAGCTCTTCAGCTTAGCCAGCAAATAGTCTATCTTAGTTCACAGAACAGCTCCTTTCCAGTCTTCTAACAGCCTATCAATCCTCTGGCTACTCCTTTATCATGACCAGCTACTTCTGCATCATGATCTTTGAGCCCTTACACCTATCCTCACTAGGAATCATCTTGGTTCCACCTTCACAATGAACCATTTTGGTTCCAAACTTCAATATGAACCAACAGTCCTTCAACTAGCCTTCTCTGTGATCAAACAGTTCCTTGCACTAGTCTTCTCTGCTGATTCCATGAACCACCTTGGTTCTTTATCTCAGTCCCTGTTACCAGAACCTGTAGACCCAGGCATGAGTCTACATTGAACTGGAGTTTGACTGGGCCCTTGCAAGTGGCATTCCACTTAGGCCATCCAACCATAGATTCTCACAGCCTATGTTGTTGTTTTTACTCACCCAGGTGATTAATTATGGGCTTTCAGTCACAGAGTAATCAGCTCTACTTCCCAGAGGCCTGATCACACCAAGTTCTGCAGCTGCTTCTCTGAACAAACTGCCTTGATGACACCTCCAATCAGATCTATGCCCTCCAATTCTCACTTTGGGTTCCCCCAAAGCTCTCATAGGGGCATAAACAAGGACACCCTACCAGTCTGTTAGGTAGGATGCTTGCTCACAGACCTCCTGTTAGCGTATTGGGGTACATGAAGCCCTCAGAACTCTTCCCCTCCCTGGCAGCCCGCGCTACCTGCCAGGGGTCCAAAACCTTCTCCACCTCAAACAGACAAAGTTCCCTGATAGCTATCTCATTCTTCACCCTTTTGCAGCCACAGTTCCCTGCTAGGCAAAGAACTCTAGCCCAGAGCAGCCAATATCTTCTGCTGGTTGGAGGCAACATCTGCCTCCAGTAGTCTTTATACCTACTAGCTAGGCCTTACCATCTATAGTAGCCATCATTCCCTACTAGGCATCTACCTGCAACCAACAACCAAACTTTTGCTTGGCCAATATTAGCCCCGCCTGCAAACCACCAAACATTTGGACCATCACAACTGCCCTTGCTGGTGGCTTTAATTAGCCAAATAAACCTTAATTTTATTTCCCTTTATATTTTTTACTTTTAAATTTTTGATTTTTTACATTATTAAGATATTAATAAAATTTTTAGGATGAATGGTAAGTTTCAGGTATAGTTTCAAGAAAGTTGTATAGGAAATTTCTTATATTTTGTTAATTTATCTGTAAAGAATGAAAATATTTTCAGTTGTGCTTATATGAAGCATAATAAGTAAAAAAGTTTGGCAGCTAATTTTTTGTATTGTGTGTGTAATTTTGTTTTTCTTGATTTCTGTATCATTAGAATTTTAATTTTTTGAGAATTTTTTTTGGTTGTAGTGTTTTTTACATAGTAAAATGAAAAATAAAGGCTTATATCTCCTTTTTTTATTAGTTATAGGATGTTTTTATTGCATCTCTGAACTCTTTGGGGTAATTTTAGTAGGCTTTAGTATTTTTATTTTTTATATTTAAAATTTTTAGGTTAAGGTTTAATTTTAATTGAAAAAGTGCCAACATTCAGAAGACATCATTATTAAAAATGAGATTAACACTTTACTCTAGTGCCAACATAGCCACTGTGGGAAGGTGTGCTGTTGCCATCTTGAGCAGGTCAACAATTTATGATCTTCTGTATTTGCTCAAGTCATATATTATCTCATTCTTCTTTTTCTAAAAATTTATCTAATTTTTTTTGGAATTTTCTTGTGATTAAAATAATTTATTATTCTAATAATATTTATTATAATGTAAATTAAGACCCTGAACATAAAAATGCGGGATTGTCAAATCCTTGGTCCAAATTTCGAATCACTTTTGCAAGATGACCTTTTTTTAATTAAATTGAATTCTTTGTATTTTTATTTGAATTTTTAAAAATGCGGGAAATCATAGACACTTTGCAAATTTCAAGTCAAACTTCACATTTCCAATGGACAAAATGAATTAACTGGAATCAGATTTGAAACGTTCAAATCCATCAACCATTTTCATTAAGTTTACTATGTTTTTTGAATTTGCGGGATTATCAAATCCATGAACCAAATTTCAAATCACTTTTGAATGCCACTAGTAAACTCAGAAGTTAATTGTGGGAACTGGAGTCCAAATTTAATATACAGTAAGCACACTAGGAAACACCAACCCAAATCAAGAAGCTCCAACACAGCTAAAATCAAACTAAAAATTCAATATCAATAACCATGTTTAGACATAAAAAGTGACTAAACTTTAAAATTATCCAAATCTGGAAAGTATACAATATTATACACTTCAAATCATGGATATATAAATTCTGTTACTATTCAAGGCTAAATCAAGAGAAAACAACTAATCACAACTAAACCAATAAATCCAAATAAATTACTATTTGATCTAAAATAAATTTTTATTTTATTTTTATGGACAGACATTTGCATTCCCAACCCACTCCTGCACCAGCCCGTGGGCAGCCTGTTCACAAGGGTGTCCCAGTGTAAGGGATTTCATACCTTACACAAATATAAAACCAAACTTAAGGACTCTGGGTGAAATTCAAGAACCAGAAAATGCATTTTTAAATGTAAATTTAAAAACTAAGGATAGTAACAAAACAATTAATTCAATTGTTTTGAAAACACATTCAAAATTGATAAATGAATGTGTTTTAATCAAAAACAAATGCAAAAACAAAAGCAAGCGTAAAAACCAAGAACAACATATAAATTCTACTTCAAATTTGGATTTTAAGGCTTTGGACAACAATTACAAGGACAAGAATAACAATTCAGGATATAATATTGGCTTTGATAATTACAAAACAGCCAATTAATCTAAACTTAAATGCAAAAACTATCCAAACCAGACATTCAGGGCCCTAGGAAGCCAATCAAACCCAGTAAACCAACCAAGCCAAAGAAATACTTCACATCCAACCCCAGATACCATCCCCAACCATAGTGAGGTACAATACTACAATGCAATATACCAACCTGCCTCTTCTTGCATTGCAGGCTGCTGCAGTCCTGCAAGGCAATCCTTCTCAAATCACTCTTCCAGTATCACCTGGTAACCAAAATTTTACCTTCCCCACTTGAGGTCACAATTTAAACTGGCAAATTCTTCCCTTCCAAATTGCTCCAACAATTTCTCTTATTCCTATCAACTAATAAATCTATATTTTCAACCTCTAAACACTTGATTAGTAGATTCTAAAGGTTCTCCCTTCAACAGCATGAAGTTCATCTTCCTTGTATGGACTTTTTGTGTGTTAATTTGTTATGTGCAAGCCAATGTGAGCTCTGAAACCCCCAAACCAACTCCTACAGACAAATCAGAAGACTCAATTTGGTATTGTTTTGGACCACGTTGCTGCCATGCCCCTTACATAGAAACAGCTTGATTCCCACCTATTATCTACTCCAAGGCTCCCTGGTTGGTCTTGGGGTACACCAGTGTCTATTATCTTCTAAACCACTTCACTCCCTTCTCGGGAAGATTCTGCTTATTTGGTCCCCTTCTACACATGTTAATGATAGGTATTCCAGTAGGGTCCACCCTATTCAAATTCAACTTGAGGGCTCTCCTTCATTCAATTGGAGAGAGACTTCCCAATGAGTGGATCCCTGACAGTTTTTTAGAGCCCCTACTGAACCACCTTATGGGTGGTCCAGGTTGACATTTTACCAATGAATTTATCTTCTACGTTGCCCTCATCAAATGCCTAGCCCTTGTAATTGTTACCTTCAACAGAAGCTTCACTGTATACAAGATTATGTCCCTTTTTCAAAAACCAACTATCTCAGAACCAGTTGTCTCCAGAACCAGCAACCAGGTCCAAACAGTGGTCCTGAACACATTATTTGCTGTTGCCCCAGGAGATAACAAAGGAAACAAGATCATGATGCTCCTGGCCTTCTCCAAGTCTCTGTTTGAAACCCTACCAAAAAAATTTGCTACTGATGCACAGAAAGTACACCATGTGGCAGAAAAGCTTACCGGTAAATCTTGCCTCTGGTATGCCAAGGCAAAACTCCAAGGAGAAGATCTCCTCAACAACTATGATCAGTTCTGTAACACTCTTCTAGCTACAGTATCCCTTCTTTCAAACCCTGACCAGTTAAGAGACCAAATCTCTGCCCTCTACCAAGGAGGAATGTCAGCCCAAGATTATGCCAAATAGTTTACCTGCCTCAATAATGCCATTGGGATGAGCAACAATGAAGCCTTCTACCTGTTACATAAAAAACTCTCCTTTTATTAAAGAAATTTCTTGCCCATCATGAGTTGCCAACCAACTTTGACTCCATGGTCAAGGACGTGATCAAGTGGTCTGCTAAGGTGAAGCAGCTCCCATCCTGGGCCAAACCTCAAAATCCTGTCCCCTCCTCCACAGTCATTATTAAGGAAAACAGAAATCCCCCTCAAAGGTTCAAGGAGAGATGCCCAAAGGACTGATCCCCAAGGAGGGGGAGGATACTAACTCTTGACAGAAGATAAACAGCGTAAAACCCAATTTGGACTCTGCATGTATTGTGGCAAAGTGGGACATTCAGCCAAGGATTGCCAAGTCTTGGCCAAGGTATAATCTCCTACTGATCTTCTAGCTAGTTCCTCAAATAAAGAACCCTCTCAATCTTATGTCCTATTACCAGTCAAGCTAGGTTCTGCTAAAGCGTTGCAGGAAGTAAAAGCCTTATTGGACACGGGCGCCATGGGGAACTTCATAAGTAGCTCCTTGGCCCAACAGTTGGGACTCCAGGAAGGACTTTCTGATTGGGTGACCCTAGCCAATAAGTCATACACCAAAGTAACTAGAATTGAGGGGAACCTAGGAGTCAAGATAGGGAGTAACCAATTCAACATCATGGTGTCCTCCTTTTCAAATTTGGCCTTCCCACTGATTCTGGGTTTCTCTTGGGCCAAAACTGCCAAGGCCATATTAAATCTGGACTCAATGACACTCTCCACTAAGAAAGAAGGGGTTACTTCTTATATAACCTTCAACCAAACTGTGCATAAAGGGATTTTGACTCCAGAAGACACCATCAATGTTCTTGCTGCCTTGAAGGAAATATCCCAACCACAGATCCCTCCAGAGCTTCAAGACTTGGTGGAAGCCTTTAGTGAATCCTCCTGCTCCCAGCTACCCAGTTGCAGAGAGTTGGACTTATGTATTGATTTAGTACCAGGATCAGTACCCACCTGGAGTAAGCTCTATCCAGTCAACTGCGCCCAGAGTCTAGCCATGAAAACGTACCTAGATGAGAATGTAGCAAAAGAATTCATGAATTGCTCAAACTCCCCCTGCTCTTCCCCTATGTTCTTTGTCTGTAAATCAGATGAATTCCTAAGACCTGTGGTGGAATGCTCAAATCTCAACAGCATCACAATCAATAATTGAAACCCTATTCCCTCTGCTGAAACCCTCACCAATTGACTAACAGGGGCAAATGTTTTCTCTAAACTTGATCTTTGCAACACCTACCATCAAATCTGCATAGCAGAAGGTCACAAATAGAAACTGCTGTGAGAACTCCGTTTGGACTATATGAATACCTGGTAATGCCTTTCAGCCTAAGTAACGCACCAGCAGCATTCCAAGGGCTCATGAATGAAGTCCTATTCCCTTTTCTGGACACCTTTGCGGTAGTATACCTTGCTGATATCCTCATCTATTCTAAGGACCATGAATCTCACCTTACCCATCTTTGAGAAGTTCTTCAGGCCCTAATTAAAGCCCTCCTGTTCTGTAAACTAGAAAAATGTGAATTATATAAGAAGGAAATTGAGTTCCTGGGCTACAATATCTTGGAAGAAGGCTTTGCTGTGGCCCCATCCAAGGTCCAAGCCATGGCAGATTGGCCAGTCCCTACTTCCTGCACCAAACTCTGTGGGTTCCTGGGACTAAAAAATTTCTGTTGCAAGTTCATCAAGGATTTCTCAGCTATTGCCTTACTTCTCACACAGCTCACCTCAGACAAGGTACCCTTCTATTGGAACCCTGAAGCCCAGTCAGCCTTTGAGGCCTTGAAACACGCCTTCTCTTCTGCCCCTGTTCTTCTGCGCCCGGACCCAAAGCATCAATTTTTTTTGACATGGATGCCTCAGACTTTGTGCTGGGAGCAGTGTTGCTCCAGCTTGGGGAGGATGGAGAACTTCACCCTGTTGTGTTCTACTCCTACAAGCTCCTGGACAGGGAGCGCAATTACAATGTCTACAAAAATGAATTATATGCCATAGTAAGTGCCTTGGACCACTGGGAAGATAACTGCAGGGAAGTAAATACCCAGTCCACATTCACACAGACCATAAAAACCTCCTATACTTCACAGAAAAACGCAAGGTTTGTCCCCGCTTGGCCAGTTGGGCTATTGACTTAATGACATACGGCTTCTAAATTGAATACACCCCAGGTAAAAAGAATGTTGTTCCTGATGCCATTAGCCGCAGAGAAGACCTCAATGACCCCAACACCTCCTAACACACACACAACATCTGACAAGTGCTGGAACCCTCTCAATTCCTGAACCTCATTGCCACTGCTTCCTTGTACATCAACTTGGATAAAGAGATCCAAGAAGAACAGCTATTGAACCCTCCAACTAGCACCACAGACTTAGAATCAAGAAACAACATCTGGTACCATGTCAACTCCCTGTATGTTCCCCAAGGAACTCTTAGAAACCAGATTATTCAAGCCTTCTATGACAATACTCTATAAGGCCATGGGGGTATTACCAAGACCCTCAAAAGAATTTCCCAACAATACTGGTGGCCCTCGGTGAAGAAGTCAGTGGGAAGCTACATAAGCAAGTGCCTTGAGTGCTGTTAAAACAATACCTCCCACCAAAAGCCTCAAGGTCTCCTGCAACCCTTACCAATCCCTCCCCAACCATGGTCTTCCATCTCAATGGACTTCATTGTTGAGCTACCCAAGAGTCAGGGTAACACTGGAATCCTAGTGGTGGTAGACCGCCTGACCAAGTATGGAATCTTCATCCCTTTCTCCACCGCCTCCACAGAAGAGACCACCCAGATGCTCCTCAAGAACGTGTTTGCCTACCAAGGAATTCCAAACAACATAGTCTCTGACCAAGGAACCCAGTTCACCTCCAAGTTTTGGTCTAGCTTGACAAAAAGGTTGGGAGTTAAGACAAACCTATCCACCTCATTCATCCCCAGACCAACAGACAGACTGAAAGGGTCAATCAGTTATTGGAAGCTTATTTAAAAAACTACGTCAATGCCCAACAGAACAACTGGTCTGAGCTCCTGCCAGTAGCTCAACTAGCCTATAAAACCAGCCATCACATGTCCATTGTGATGTCACTCTTTAAGACAAACTATGGATATGACCCAGAAGAAATCCCTTCTCAGACAGAGAAAACCACAGTTCCACAGGTCAACAAGCACCTAAATGACCTCTCCAGGATTCAAGCCAAACTCAAGAAAACAATAAATAAATCCATTCAGTCATACAAGAAGTTTGCTGACATACATTACAGAGAGCCTGATGAATACTCCCCCAGATCCCTGGTATTCCTAGATGCTTGCAACCTACACATCAAAAAGCTATGTCAAAAACTAGGACCCAAAAAGATAGGGCCTTTGGAAGTAATACAAAATATTTCCCCCCTGACCTATCAAGTCTATCTGCCAGAAGTATCCACAGCCCATGACGTCTTCCATGTCAGACTTCTCAGCCGCTACCATGGATCACCAGAGGATCTCTTGCAGGAAAAATGGAATCCCCCATCTCTGGTAATAAACCATCTCCCCAAATGAAAGGTGGAAGATATCATTAATGATAAGATGATTTGGAACAACCACACTACCTGATCAAATGGGTAGGTTATGGTATGGAATCAAACAGCTGGAAACTCATTGACAATTTGACCAACTGCTGGAACATAGTGGACCATTACCATCAAGCAAGAGGGGGAGATGGGGCCTTAGGGGAGGCTAGTGTAAGGGATTCCATACCTTAAACAAATATAAAACCAAACTTAAGGACTCTGGGTGAAATTCAAGAACCAGAAACTGCATTTTTAAATGCAAATTTAAAAAATAAGGATAGTAACAAAAAAATTAGTTCAATTGTTTTGAAAATACATTCAAAATTGATAAATGAATGTGTTTTAATCAAAAACAAATGCAAAAACAAAAGCAAGCGTAAAAACCAAGAACAACATATAAATTCTACTTCAAATTTGGATTTTAAGGCTTTGGACAACAATTACAAGGACAAGAATAACAATTCAGGATATAATATTGGCTTTGATAATTACAAAACAGCCAATCAATCTAAATTTAAATGCAAAAACTGTCCAAACCAGACATTCAGGGCCCTAGGAAGCCAATCAAACCCAGTAAACCAACCAAGCCAAAGAAATACTTCACATCCAACCCCAGATACCATCCCCAACCATAGTGAGGTACAATACTGCAATGCAATATACCAACCTGCCTCTTCTTGCATTGCAGGCTGCTGCAGTCCTGCAAGGCAATCCTTCTCAAATCACTCTTCAAGTATCACCTGGTAACCAAAATTTTCCCTTCCCCACTTGAGGTCACAATTTAAACTGGCAAATCTTTCCCTTCTAAATTGCTCCAACAATTTCTCTTATTCCTATCAATCAATAAATCTATATTTTTAACCTCTAAACACTTGATTAGTAGATTCTAAAGGTTCTCCCTTCAACAGCATGAAGTTCATCTTCCTTGTATGGACTTTTTGTGTGTTAATTTGTTATGTGCAAGCCAATGTGAGCTCTGAAACCCCCAAACCAACTCCTACAGACAAATCAGAAGACTCAATTTGGTATTGTTTTGGACCACATTGCCGCCATGCCCCTTACGTAGAAACAGCTTGATTCCCACCTATTCTTCACCCCAAGGCCCCCTGGTTAATCTTGGGGTACACCAGCGTCTATTATCTTCTAAACCACTTCACTCCCTTCATGGGAAGATTCTGCTTATTTGGTCACCTTCTACACATGTTAATGATAGGTATTCCAGTAGGGTCCACTCTAGTCAAATTCAACTTGGGGTTCTCCTTTATTCAATTGGAGAGAGACTTCCCAATGAGTGAATCCCTGATACCCAGAGGGTCCAAGAATAGACCTAGAACCCAACTCAAGGGGAGTCATGCCAACACACAGGCCTCAAAGTTATCATAGCCAGTCAACCACCTCCCGCATCCCAATCAACCAGTCTGAATCCAAGACAGAAGCTGCTCTCAAGGCCTGCCACAAAAGTCTCCTACACCAGGATCACCAGGAACACTGAAATTACTTACACCTCCACCTTGTACCCAGTTGTCACCTGGCCCCACACTCTGGATCCAAGAGTTGCCACTTCCTGCCCCCGCATCTTTGACACGTCCTATGAGCCATTGGCCATCACTGAAGAGCCATCTGCGCCTGTGTTGTATGACACCATTGACAGCGACAGCGCAACCAAGCGTGATCCCACCTTCTACACAAAAGTCACCATCCCCTGTGTTGAGCCTGCCAGCCAGGATGCCGCGGTACCTGTCAAGGGCCAGTGTCAGTTGATGGATAGTGAGCGTGAAGCTCTCCTCAACTGCTTGAACAGGGGAATGGAAGTTTGGGATATTGTGTCCCAATTTGTGGTCACAGCAAGATATATTGGTGACATCAACAAAAAGTATAGTGACACCGGGCAAATAGCTGAATCCACCAAGGCTAAGCGGCAGCCCAGCCTACTTCAACCCGTGCACATCAATGCAATCAAGCAGTGGGTATCCAAGTATTTTCACCTGGACTCACTTGCTATCCAATAAATGCTGGCCACAGAGTTTGGGCTTTCTGTTTCCAAAACCCTTGTTTACAAAACAATGGTCAATTTGGGCTTCTTGCAGAAGGTGCTCAGTGTTTCTCTGTACAATAGGAACAGCAAAAAATTGAGGATCAACACATTTATGCCAAGACCTATACGGCTCTTAAGCAGATTGGTAATGTCCAGTTTTTTACATCAAAAATTGTTGTTTTCCTCCTCACTCAGGTCTAGGCATGGGTGGGTTGAGAAGGGGTCCAAGGACAGCATAACCCATCATTCAGCTGTCTGTTCCCAGACCTATTCCATGATATTACTTCTGGGTCCTTGCAGGTTGGACCAATATAAGATGATCAAGGGCTCCCACAATAGTGGGACTTTTCTCAATTTTCTCTGAGCTGTCAAGGTTTACCTTTGGATTAATTACTGGGGCACAACCAACATTGTTGTGTTGGATAATGTCAGGCTCCACAAAGTGGATCTGGTTGTGTCCAATTTTCCACCCATTGACAATAATAGTCATTCCTCCAATCACCAGCTTAATGATTGTCCAATGTGACTCCTCTTCCTCCCGCCATATTCCCCATTCCTGAATCCAATCAAGGAGGTCTTTGGGTGGATCAAAAATAAGGTGAAGAAAGGCCTCCCTCAGTACACCAAGGATCTCTTTAATATTCTTGAGATTAGCCTATTTGCAATGCCACCCAATGTGGTGGTGGCTTTCTATAAGCACTTGAAATCCTTTCTCCCCAAAGCCCTTGCCTCTGAGCCAATCAGATAAAAGGGCGCTCCAGGTTTATTTGTTTTTTAATTTTTTTTTCTTAGGACTCAAAATTTATTAATTATATATAATGATGTGACATTGAATTGTATTATAGACATATAAGAATTAGTAAAAAAATATAATTAAAATTAATTATTATAGATATGAGGACACATATTTTTATTATAATGCACAATTAGTGTATTGACTATAGAGTTAACAAATAAAAAATTTAAAAAGATAGAAATAGATTAATTTTATTTAAATAATTGTGAGCCCTTTTTAGTACCAATGACTTTTATTTTAAAAACCACAGATTTGACCTTGTGAGTCATCACCTGATTTTTAATATTTCAGTGCCACTATAGCCACACAACACAAAAACCAATGATTTTCATGTATCTCTTACTAATTAGTACTTATGATGCGGGTTAAGTATAGTAAATCTATTTAAAAAATCATATTACAAGGGAAAAGTAATTCAAGTTCTAAACAATCACTTGTTTATAACATAAGTGAAGCAGGCCGTCTGTTGCAGATAAATTCAGTTCTCAATGTTTAACTATGTAATAAATGAACCTGTACTCAATGAGCTAGTAAATAAAAAAAATTTAATTATTTTTTTATTATTTGATGTGTTTGCAACTATAACTAATGTCTTATAATACATTTAGATACATTTCTATTATAATTTAAATATTATAACTTTAATATTTAAATTTTAATATTTAATTTCTAAAACTTTAAATTTTAATATTTATAATAAAAAATAAAACTTAAAAAGTTGAATTGCAAAGGAATATAATTTATTAGGGAGATGCAAATTGCAAATGGAATGTGATTATTCTGGGGAATTATACAGTAGTTTTAAGAGCTATTGTCATGAATGACATTTAAATACTTGTATTGAAAACCTGGGAATTGAAACCTGGGTCTAAGGGAAAGCCTTATGTTGACTAGAGTGGACAGGGAACCGCCCAACTGCTAGTTGGGTCAAGCCCTGGACCACCAGAGATAGATGACCCCAAACAGGAGGAACAGAAACCTGCCAAGCGTCAATACTGGAGGTTCAAAATTGACATTGGAGACCCTGGAATTGAACCCCAACCCTCCAAAGACTACTCAAGTCACACAAAGTGGATAGGAACCCGCCCACCTGTTAAATTGCAAACCTGAGTTGACAAGTTACTCTGAGACCTGCCAGTCTCCCAAGGTTGATTCCCCAAATGGTCACCAGATTGCTGCCAATCTTGTGCCACCAAAGATCCAGACCTATGCAGAGGCTGTAGATTGCCCTAAGGAGGTTAAAATAAAACCTACTGTTAATTCTGCCAATGACCACCAGCAGCTGCCAGTCTTCTGTCCAGAAGGGGTAGTACAATTGAACTACTCAGGTGACATAGTGAACAGTGGCAACAGAACAAAGAATTGCCACTTTTATTCACCAGAGCAGGCACAACCTGGATCTTCTGCCCTCAAGACTCTAAGCCAAGATCTATGCCCCGCCAGTGCCTTGTCTGCAAACTTGAACCCTGAAAAAATTGAAGAAGCAAAATCCCATGATATAAAAACCCTGGCAGTATGGTGATAACCACATTATCATTTTTGATAATAAAGTTTTATGAACCATTGGTTTGAACAAATCTTACCTTATCTAGTCTTAGTGATCTTCCATCTTAACTCTGGCCAAGTAGACCATCAGGCAACCACCTCCTCTGGAGACCAGCCTGCCAACTCTCCCCAGGCACTATACTGTCCCCCAGGAGCCCCCTTTAGACCTGTGCATTTTATCAAATACCTGCCCAACACTGCCTACACAGAGTACAACTTGGAGACCATCCTCATTGCCAATCCCTTGGCAAGAACTAGAGAAACTGAATACATAGGATGTGAAGGAAAGAGGATCAAGGTGCCGCCCTTATTGTTCAAAGACAAGTACAATTATCTTCCTGCCTACTTTGTTCCCATGACTCTGCCCTTAACCCCGCAACCTGACTGCCCAATGGAGACCCCCACCGTGGCCAAGACTACGTCCAACTAACTGTTTGGAGTAATCTATATTACTTTGACAGGAATGATAGACACTATGGTGCCCAATTCAGGGCCCTGGTCTTTGCTTGGGCAATCTGTTTCCTATATTATCAAGTTAGCACCCATCCTATGGTGGGCATTACCCTCTGGTCCGGCCGTATTCTGACCCAAGCCAACCAATGCCTCTACCTATGCCTGGCTTCCTGACAGCTATGGCAACAAGCAAAAAATCCAGATTTAAATAAAATGAACTCAGATTTAAACAAAATTAAAAATAAATGAATTTATATTGATTTACAATTGATTTGGGTTCATTTCAATTTGGCTTAAATTTGAATTATTTTTGTTTAAATCTGAGTTCATTTTGTTTGTGTCATAGATTTTAAAACTACTGTACCCCAAAAATTTTTTTGGCTAATGCATCTAATTGGATCCACATACTCTTCTGTACGTGGTGGACAACCCTGGATGTAATTGCTAGAGGGGTGGCGCCCTGCACCCCAGTGGTTGCCAAACGCTTAATAAAAGGGAGGTGGGTAAGAAAATTGATCAGCAGATTCTTTTTAGGAGGCACATAGTACCCATACAACAATACCAATGCAAATGAGCTGTACAGGACATGCTCAACTGTTCTATACCCTTGTGGTGTCTTCTGGTGTTCTAGTGCTAATTGGTATATATCAAGTTGTATAGGTACATACTCCAACTTTTTGATGTTAGTTTTTAATATGCAATGTAGTAGGATTCCTAGGTATACTGAGACGTGAATCCTTTGCAAGGTATATTTTTTGGAAAACATGCACAATTTCTTGTACACTTGAACTAATCTGTTTATATAGCATGTTTTACTGAATTTGAATATTGTACCAGGAGGCGCCTGACTTGTATCTGCCCCCCATGCCTCCACAAAAAAATGAATAAAGGTTTAAACATATTCACAAGGATGTGTCCCTGACTTTATTTGATAATGCTTTGAATAATTCATTAAAAATTTCAGTTTTAATATATTCAGTTCCTATTTGAAAGTTGGTTTTTATTAGGTTTTTTCATAATCATTGATATTTGAAAAGGGAAATTGTTGTATACTTACATAAATATATTTAATGAAGTTTATTTTGATATCCCCGCAAATTTCAGTCATCTCTTTGAAGTTGATATTTGCTCCTATTTTGTATGCTTTCCTAATCCACAGCAAGCACCCTGCGGGTGGTAAATATTCCTTGGCTTTTGCTTCTATATTTGCAAAATTATTCATATTAATTTGAATTATTTTATTTATTTGATTTTTTTATTTGCTTTACAGGGGCTACCAGTGATTAGTAACCCCCATAAAACCAACATGGCGTGAAAGCCGCCACTTCTGCAACCTTGTCCTCATTACTAGTTATAGCTAAAGTAAATATAAGTAAAACATAAAAAGACTTACTGATTGTTTCCCCTGCGGCCCCCTCAGCCACAGGCGCCCCTTCAGCAAACTTCATGAGCGTTGGCTGCTCTTCATTTGTTTTTCTGGGCTTGATCTTCCTTATTTTCTGTGCTACTTGTTCTTCCTCTTGATTTTCATTTGATACATTTTCATTGTTTCTTGAGGCGCTTCTTCTTCTTGATTGTGCTTTGTTTTCATATGTTTCCATTTGATCAGTTTCCTCTTCATTTGTGTTAATTTCCTTTGAGCTTTCATTTCCTTCAATCAAATTGATTTTTTGAAAATTCTTTCTGTTGGTTTTCACAAATTCCCACAAGTTGTAACTTTCACTTTTTTAAATCTAACCGCTTGAGCATTTCCTTTTGAAGATTTAAAACTATTTCCTTGTGTTCTTCATTGACTATTGTTCCTAGGCTATTTTTTGAGGTTTTGTTTTGCTGGACCAAGGCCCTTCCCTCATTTCTCAGTTGATTTATCACAATTTCCCTTATGTTATGTTCAAGCTCAACAAACTTTTGGAGGGCTGTCTCTAATTTGTTGATAATGCTGTAGATATTTGATATTTTGTTTGAATTACATCAAAAAACTGGTTTGTATTGTACTACCTTAAACACATGAATATTTTTCATCATCAATAACAAATCAA